>JANITW010132488.1:0-13749 GCA_027564335.1 Erythroxylum williamsii | reverse complement strand
TGTCGTAACAACATGATGTACCTTAGTGATGATATCCCTATGTGTCCTCTTAAATGTGGCTCGCAAATTGAGATACTTATTTACTTATGTTTAAATACAATTAATAATTAAATAGTTAAATAATATGATCACAAACTCAATTACATGATACGATAAATCTATTGAATTAAATCATAAATGATGTAAATTTATATTTTCTTTCTTCGTTAATATTTACAATCATGAAATGCAAAATAATTCATCAAAAATATGTATAAACAAGAAATGATTAAAAGAGAGATAAATCAATTTATTTCAAAGATTTGTGATATGTTGATTTCATCAATTTCTTTAATTATATATTATATGTTTATATTATAACAATTTTGTATACAATGTGAGCATGTACGTATAAATTTTGCAAATGTTTCTCTTAACTTATAAACTTCATCTATTTCTGTTTTCAATAATCTGAATTTCTCTTAATGGAGTGAATGAATAAATTTTTATTTAATTTTTTTAAAACTTGACTTAGTATTGTTAGATGATTAACCTCATACCTTTACAGATAAGAATAATTAGGAAGAGAAGTCATACAATATTGCGTGGGAACAATATAATAGAATAAGTAAAAAATTTATACTGACCATCATCAATAATATTAAGACAACTATTTCAAAAAGTTGAAAGGGTAAGAGAATACTTGATTTTTTTTTAGAAGGCGCATTAATTGAACTAACATTTTACAAAGCGCATATTGCATTAATATAAAAGGCGGGGCATTCCTAACTTATCATTTGACTCTTGTGTTTGGAACCAAATGGCATAGTATGGGCCACTTAAACTACAATGTGTTTAACCAAAGGGATCACACATTTGCCCTATTTGAAGGCAACCATTAGATGATTAGGTGAATGGGCGATTTGGCATAAATGACCAGGCAATTAAGGCAGAGGCAACCAAGGCATATGCGAGGAGTTGATAGGGGCTTGAAGGAGTTGTTCTCTACACCAGAGCTTGATTTCCCTAAGAAAGCTTTCCTTCATCTTCTCTAGTGATTTATAACATCTGTAATTTTTTTCAATCCATATCATGTAAATGCATAAGGATAATTGTGATAATGGTATTTGTAGTTTGAAATATAAATCCATCTTATGATAAACATTCGATTATCCTTTGGATTTCTATCCTAATGCAATGGATATTGAGCCACTCTTAAAGATTATCCTAAATCTAGTAGGAGTAGGAATATTCAAAGAATAGGTGTTTGACACATTCACCTTCCACACAAGACACATGTGCCTTGGGGGTTTAGAAATTGTAGCTTGCCAATTTGCATCTCCCAAAGCACTATTAGATACAATTAGCTGGCTTTTATTAAAGTTCACTTGAGGCCCATATAGGTCTTTGCACATATTTAAGGTAGTGATGATAGTGAAGAGAGGCTTAACATTGGCTTTACAAAATTGAAAGTCATCTACAAAGGATAAAGTTATTAGTTTAAGAATATTACATTTAGAATGGTAACTAACCCTGGGATTAAAGGAAATGTTGTGTTAGAGGAGTCTAAAGAGTGCTTCCATGCATGGAAAGAAAAGACAGGGAGAGAGAGGGTCTCTCTACCTTAATCCCTCGATTCCACATAATAGGCTTTGTCGGCTCTCCATTCACTAAAATACTAAAATTGGTGGCAGTAATACATTATTTGATCCAATTATACAATTTATTTGAAAAATCAAAGATTTGAAGTAATTTTAGGATGAATTCCAAGCTTATGGTGTCAAAACCTTATTAAATTCCACCTTTAAGGCACAATTCTTAGGAGAATTGGCTCTAACATAGTCTCTGAGGAGTTTTTAAGCCTATAGTATGTTGTCCCCAATTAGTATCCCTTATAGAAAAATACCCTGAGGTTCTCCATATTAGGGAGCCATGGATTCATACATCACATACACAACAAGGCAGCGGAAGTGTTGAAATCTAAATTCCTACCATATGACATCCCCATAAATTCTAGAATCTTAGATATATACATACACAAATTATAAGAATATGAAATTTCAGCACTTGTACTTTTGATAATGCTTCTCCTTTCTTTAATCTTCTCCTTATTTGGGTTGTAGCAAATACCAAACACCTTCCCTGATAACTCAAGAATATACAAGGATAAAGAAAAAGCAGTATGTAAGGGTGGTTAGAGCACCAAACTAGATAAGTTCAAGTAGATGCTCAAATGGAGAGATAGATCAAGATTATGTTGCATGCAATTAGATTCATGCAGCAATTACATAAAATGCATGAACAAGACTCAAGACCACTTTCTCTAACTCCATAACACTTCTGGACCTCTTATCCTCTCACTTAAGTGTGTATTAACTTGTTAGTCCTCAAGTACATAAGTGAATAACTCACTTATGTATCATCTATCGAGCCTTCGATCACGATCGCGGCCCATCGACAACCATCCACACTTTTTCTTCATTCGATCTTTTATGCGTGTGACCCTTAGGTTCCCGATTATTTTAGGTACTTGAATTAACTTTTAATCGGTAAATTATGAATGGTTTCATGCCACTTGAACTAACTCTTAATTCAAGCAAATCACGAAGGGTTTCATGGTGCCAATTTACTGGAATATAAGTGGACTAACACACAAACTCTTTGATAGTTAGTTATCTGACTTATGATTACAGTGCAATTTGTCCTTCACCATTCTATACCCCACTTGGTTCCGAGTATGTGTTGTATGTCAACTCCCACTAGACTGACTACGTTATATCCAGTCCAAGTGAAGTTAGTTCTTGTCCTGAGATCTTATTACTCTATATGTCATTGAAGACTCTCTTTATGAAACATAACTACTCTGGTTGGACATTCATGAGTAATGACCCTGACAAGAGATCGTGGGTATCATCTTCTTCTATCAGGAGTGGTGAATCCTTTATTGGCTACCCATTTACCTTCAAATACTAATAGCTGTACCTAATTACCACCCTATGAGCAACCTCGTTTTGAGGCAATAAAAATTGATGTCAAAATACAGGATAAGTATCTAAGATATCCTTGAGTATCTCAAGTCTAAGGATATTTGCATCATTATTATGATGAGATTAATTATTGACATTTGATAGGTCATCCATATGATAATCTCATAGCGAGTCATCCTGTAACACCCCACTCCCGTAAGACCCGGACCCGGACCCGGACCCGGATCCGACATCGATGGTGATATCCGAATCTGCGCTCCGCGAGGATGAAATGATACATCAATCAGTCAAATTACAGTACAGAAATTTGTTTTGAAACAATCATATACTTACATATATGTATGTTGCGGAAAAATAGTTTACATAACCTACCTGGTAGATACAATGACCACGAGGGTCCTCATATAAAATACACAATAACAAATAAGTAAAGTCTTCACTCTAATGCAGACGCAACTGATCCCGTCCTCATTCGGCACTCCACGATTACTATACACCCGTTACCTAACGGGGTATTCTTCTGAGTCCTGAAAACAATTGCAAATTTTGGATGAGTTTTTGCAAACTCAATGAGTGACCATCATCGATGGTCCGCTCACACAAGTACAGAATCAAATAATAACTTATGTTTTCATTCTTTCTATTGATCTCATTCTTTAATTCCCATAGATCTATCTCTATCTCGTAACACATTTGCTTAAGAATTCCCCAATTATATATTTACAGAAACCTATATTCATACATCCCATTTTTTTTTATACAGAGTATTTCAATCGCTTACTATTTAATTATCATTTGGCTGTGACCCAATGCCGAAACTGTCCCATCAATGGGCTCAATAATATCTGACCCTTATCCAATATTGGATACCGGGTTCATTATACGTTGAGCCTAAAGCTCTGAATCAGTCATGAACTCGAAGTTCATTTTCACACGTTGAGCTAAAAGTTCTAATCGTTGGCAACCCTGGTCAACAACTCTAATATTCCATACAACGCTAAGCATATCAAAATCAGTCATACATTCTATAGTTAGGGGTACGACCCCATAACTGTTTTCACACTAGTGTATGACCTTTCGTCTATCATTCAATCAAACATATCAGAATAAAAGTAGTCTATGACCCATTATCAATAATCAAACATATCAGAATAAATGTAGTTTGTAACCCATTATCGATTTATATCAGTGTTGTGAACAAGCATCTATACTATCCCGGTAAGGGCACGTTGATCGTTGAACGAGTCTTAGGGGTAGGAGAGCCCTCTGGGTATGCACTACTTTTCACTCATTTTAGAGGTAGGAGAGCCCCCTAGGTATGCACTAACTCATCAATCGTTGAGCTTTTCGCTCTGAAACTGTCCCGTCAAGGGCTCATTAATCAGTGAACGCGTCTTAGGGGTAGGAGAGCCCTCTAGGTATGCACTACTTCCCACGCATTTAAAGGTAGGAGAGCCCTCTAGGTATGCACTAACTCATCAATCGTTGAGCTTTTTGCTCTGAAACTGTCCCGTCAAGGGCTCATTAATCGTTGAGCTTGTAGCTCTGAACTGTCCCATTTAGGGCTCATTAATCGTTAAACCCGTCTTAGGAGTAGGAGAGCCCTTTGGGTATGCACTACTTCCCACGCGTATTAGGGATAGGAGAGCCCTCTGGATATGCACTACTTCCCACGCATCTTAGGGATAAGAGAGCCCTCTGGGTATGCATTATTCCCTTTTCGAGTACAAGGCTCTTTTTCTAGTAGTCGAGCTTGTAGCTCTGTATCACTATATGGCTCGAAGCCCAGTTATAACGTTGAGCTGAAAGTTCTGATCAGTGGCTGCTTTGGTCGTAGCTTTCATTAACTAATTTTCCATTCATAAATGAATGGCAAGTGTCACAATTCAATCACTTTATTATCGTATTCATATATCACAATCATTTCTAATCTATTCTAGATTTTCACATCACAAACACAATTACACCTATCACATTCTCATAACATTTCTGTATACTATCACTTCAATACTTAGGATCTTCGATCTGGAGTTCATATTCAATACTGTCTCATCATTTTACTTCGGAGAATTTAAATCACTGAATTATAACATTTAATATTTTGGGAACCGTCTAGGTCACTCACCTGGCTTCCATTCTAACGCCTGGAGGTCTCTCAAATGTCTGAGGCTGACTTTCCAAATGCCCCCTATCACAATTCAAACACCCTAAGTTTACACATTGCCCTTTCAGAATAAAATTCATGTAGTAGTTTACACAAATAAACGTATCACGCACTTTAGTGACATTCCCGGCACTAACCCAATATTTCACCCTCAAAATCTTCCTTAAAAATCAGAATTTAGTTGATACCCAAATCAGTCAATTCGTTTCAGAAATCCCAAAGTTATTCTCCAACATATAACCATATCTTTCACTAAACCACTATTCCAGATTTCAAGCCTTTACAGACTGATCTAACATTTCCCCTCTTCATAAAGCATGAAGACCTTTGTCTCTATCTCATAACAAATCAAAAATTATCTCATTTGAATAACGATATAAAAAGTTATGGCTTAAAAACCAAAACATATTCATTCAGGAACAGGGGTCCTCGCTGCAGCGAAGAGAAGCTCGCCGCGGTGTGCTCCCTCATTCACGTCTCGACGTGCGGCCTGCGTTCGTCGCGACGTGCAGCCCTGCGTTCGTCGCGACGTGTGCAAATTCGCACTCCGCGACGTGCTCGTGCGAGCCATCTCCTTCCTCGAATCCAGTTTTTCACCATTTTCAAACCAACTCTTCCAATCTATTCAACACTTAAATCATTCTAAACACTTAAACCTGACCAATAATCCATTTCCAACCCACTTTAACCCAATATTGTTTACTAAACAATCCAAATCTATGTAAACACGATAACACTAAAAACCAACATATAATTCACCCATTTAAACACTTTTAACGCTTAAAACAAGAATTAATCAACTAATCAAGAGGAAAGAGGCTTAAACTTACTTGATTTAGCTCACAAAATCATTAAACTCTTAGTGAGTTCGTCGAAGAAATCAATTTCTTCTTCTCTTCCTCTTCTTCTTCACGTCTCCTCCCATTTTTTTCCCCATTCTCAAACCCTAATTTCCACTTTTATACCATTTCAATTTATGAAAAGTCCATTTTGCCCCCTTCCTTTAACCTTAAGTCTTATACCCTTAAGTAACTTGCCCAAATTGTCCTCATATTCATTCTTATAACTTTTCTATTTCAACTCAGAAATTCCGACCCCTAGGGACTGAATTGAGATTCAAATCTTTCAGAATCACTCACTTCCATGCCTAGCAATTTCCAATTCAATCAATTTATGTGCTTTGACTTTCATAATTCTTTCCAAATTTTAATAGCTCAAGCTAAAACAAAATTCCTAAATCATGTCTCTAATTGGAGTGTCAATTGAACAGTCATTTTTAGTACCGGAAATCTCATCGGTACCCACTTTACAATATTTCACAGAATTCACATAAATCACTCCAATTCTATCTATCAACTACACAATTTCACATTTTTCACAAAAACACCAAAAATCGAGAATTGTCACGAGTTCATACACAATCTTGTGTACAAAATCACAACCCAATCCAAATTTACTATTTTATCCTCCCCATCGGTGACGGGATGTTACAATTAAAAAAGTCCATTGTGTATGTTAAGAGGGTTAAAAAGAGTATTTTCAATCATTTTATTATATATAGATGATATTTTATTAGTTAGAAATAATTTAAAGTCAAATAATACTACTTAAAAATAGTTACCCTCTACATTTGAGATGAAGAAATGAGTAAGGTTGACTACATTTTGGGAGTCAAGATTCATAGAAATTGGTCTAAAAGTTTTTTAAATCGTCTTAGAAGAATTGCATTAGAAAATTTTATAATCAATTTCATAAATAGAATGTCAAAACCTATAGATACTCATAATGGACAACAAAGATGTTTATGGTATTAAATAATGTTTTAAGACTAAAGAAGAAAAGAATAAATGCTAAAAGTGCCATAAGTTAATACAATTGGATGTTTGATGTATAAATATATACTCAAATAGCCATATGTTATATTCTTAGGATAGTTATTAGATATTAGAGTCATCATGTTGATGTGTATTGTAAAATAGTTAAAAGAATTACCAAATATTTGCCAGGTATTGTGAACCTTGCCTATAGACAATTAATTTATCCTATTTTGTTTTATTATTTGTAATTTTTATTTACAAAATTAACAATATATATTATGGGAATTTTAGTTTTTTTTTGTGTCTTTATTGTCACGTTTTAATTATATTTCAAATTACTTAGTTTTGTTTTTTAAAACTTTTTCTGAATTTTATCTTAATTAATTTATATTTATTTTATTTTATTCTTTCATAAAATAAAATAATTTCTTAGGCATTTTTTGTGCTTTAACATTTAAAAGCACAATCAAAACGTGGATTCAAATTTAGAGGTTGGGAAACTTGTAAGTTGAAAATCAAAGAGAAAATTACTTAGGGACCAAATTATAAAGTGGGTGAAGACCAAATTGTCCAATTTGAGGATAAGGGACCATTATTTGGTAAAGCCAATGTTTTTAAAAATGAACTGGTAATTGAATTGGTCAAAGAAAAGTTTAAGATTTAAAGGTTCAACCAGTGTTAAACTGCCATATATACTAAATAAAAAGTAAACATTATAAGAATAAATAAAATAAAATATTTCGTTAAAATAAAAAGAGGACACTAATATTTATGATTATATAATAAATTAATAATAAACTAAATTTAATAATTGAGCCAATTAACAGATAAATATAGAGGAAATTCCTCTAGCTAAATTAATAGATAAATTATTCAAAATTTGTTGTCTTTATTCTAACTCGATTAATAGATAAATTAATTAATATTATTTGTCTTTGGCAATGAATAGGATTAACATTTAGTAGGCCTCAGATTACTGCTTCTAAAGAAGAGGTATTGACCTTAGGCTAGATGTCAACTAATAATTACTCATTGCCAAATTCTATAACCCATCCTTCTAAGCCTAGGTTTTAACACTTAAATATAAGTTTTAAGTAATATTTAACTTGGAAAATGACCATTCACCACAATTCTCGTGGGACCTAATGGGTAAACTATTGACCAAAATATCAAATATTTAAACTTTTATAGTCAAGTTGCTAAGCTACAAATCGTGCAAACAGCTTAGCAGAGTATTGGAAAACTTTCCAAGACTAAAATATTTTGCAATGTCACACTAATGAAACAAAACAATTCTTAACTATGAAATAACAAGCTCTGCTTGTGTTCACAGATATCATTGCAAAGGCCACAGGTTCTTTTTGGCAAGTAAAAGGGGTCTAAAATTTGTGAACAAAACATCTAATTTTCTAAAAGATCGTTACTTAGCTCCACTATATTGGGATAAGATGGTAACAAGGGCATAGTAAGGAGTCATGATAGTTATTGGATGCAACCTGAAAGGCCCAAGCTTGATGATCATCCGATAGATATGTTGTTATATTAAGTAATTAGGTCTAGCTTTTGAGTATCACCACTAGTTTTTATCATAATTAAATGGCTTAGTAACCAGTATATTATTTTCTTTTTCATTTTGAGAATGGAATTTGTTGTAGAAAACATATAAGTTCTCCTTATTTGTTGTTTAATTGTTTATTGAAATAGTGGAGGAATCTCGCAAGAAAGATCCTATTAATGTGCTGGGTGGGTAACCCAATTCTATTTTGGTTGAAGAAGAAGAACACTATTTTTTTGGTTCATAGAAAACTGACCAGTTTTTATTCATAACAAAAAATAAAAATCAAACTAAAAATCAAATTGGTTCATGCTTAATTCAGTCGAACTGGCCAGCCCAGTTCTGTTTTAAAAACATCGGGTAAAGTTGATGGCAATTATAATTGCATAAAAATAAACTAGGTAATAAAATACACACTCAAAAATTTTATTAATACTTCACACTACACAACTTGTTAGAGTTGGACACCTTACATAGCTTTCACACCTTTTTTCACTCACTTGTCTTTTAATTTTTTGTGTAATGCATATAATGGCCAAATGGCTATATTTATAGAGAAACAAAGTTGGTAATAATCAATTATAATTGCCAGCTTCAGTGAAGCTGTCTAAAAGAATTCAAAATAATTTGGGTTAGTATTTTGACCAAGTTAAATATATCACTTTACAACTCATAATCTAGAAACATGTATTAAACCAAGTTTAATTTCTAACATCATCCCTTAAACTTGGTTTAATCATTCCAAGCATGTTCTTCAACTTGTAAAACGATTCAACTTTTAAGGGCTTCGTGAAAATATCTACTATTTGATATACTTAACTATAATTTCTTTATCTTTAACCAAATCTAGAATGTATTGATGTTTAATGTCAATATGCTTACTTTAACCATGGAATATTGTATTCTTTATTAAGGTGATCATTGATTTATTATTGTAGTAGATTGTTGTTGAACCATCTTGTTAGTGGTGTAATTTCCTAAGCATCAGCCGTAGCCAAATCGCTTAAGTGGTACAATTTGTTGCTATTATATAATTTGCTTCTGTAGTTGAAAGAGCAACTACTTCTTGTTTCTTTGATGACCAAGAAAATACTCCAGAGCTAAGATGAAAGACATAACCTAAAGTATTTTTTCTCTTTTCAATGTCACTAGCCCAATCACTATCTATATCCAACTATTCATATATTTTTATTATTTGAATAAAATATGTCATCATCAATCATACCTTTAATGTATCTTAAAATTCATTTTACAGTTTGCCAATAAGATTGTTGTGGTGATTCCATAAATCTACTCACAATACCCACTCTGTAAACAATATTTGGCCTAGTTGTAGTTAGGTAGCTCAGACTTTCAATAATTCTTCTAAAGTTTGTTGCATCAACGAAACCACCACTGTCACATTTCACAAGTTTTAACCTTTCTTCAGCTGGTGTTAAAATTGTTATCTTGAATTTCTTTAAAATATCTTTTAAAATTTTCACTGTGCAATAAATATGCCTTCATTTCTTTACTTTACATCGATACCAAGATAGTAGGACATTAATACCATATCTGTCATCTCAAAGTGAGCAACCATATCCTTCTTGAATTCCTACAAAATTCTTGAATTATTAACAGTAAATATTAAATCATGTTCATAGAGACAAACTATAACAATGTCCTCCTTCCTTGTTTGATCTTTATATACAAAGTATATTAATATGGACACTTATGAAAACCATGTTCAATGAAATAAGTATACGAGTACACCATGACCCTGGTGCTTGTTTAAGATCATACAATGCCTTCTCTAATTGATAAACCTTATCTTCTTTTCCTTTCCTTACATACGCAAGTGGTTGCTCAATGTATACTTCTTCAAGTACACCATTCAAAAAAGCTAATTTAACATCCATTTAATAAATCTTCCAATTACTTTGGGAAGCAAGTGAAATCATTAAACGTACATTATCCAATCTGGCAACTAGTGCAAATACTTTAAAATAATCGATACCTAACTTTTGTTTGTATCCTTTTGTAACTAATCTTTCTTTAAAGCATTCCACTTCTCTATTGAGCTTGGACTTTGTCTTGATACTCATTTGATACCAATAGGCTTCTTCCTTTTTGGTAAAGTGGTTAACTCCTATGTTTTATTCTTTTCTATGGCACATATCTCTTCATCCATTTCTTTAATCCAACGACCATAATTTACTGCTTTCTCGATCATTACTATATCACAATCTGCAAAGAAAGCATAATGGGTCATAACTTCGTCATCATTGTCATCATAACATACTTGACAATCTTTTATATAAGTGGGTGGATGGTGTTCTTCTTGTGAGCGCCTAAGTGAAGGTGAAATACAAGGAGATGACACTTCAAGATCTATGAGTTGGCTCTTTAGGAATTTGAGGTCAAGATAACTCTCTAGTTTGATTAGTCGTTTCCAATTCATTCTTTATGAACACTAGTAGTGGAAATGATTTTTTTCTTTTTCTGACCAATCCCATATTCCATTTTATTCAGAAGTAACATCCTAACTGATTATCACTTTTTGAGTCTTTGGATTATAAAGCTTATAACCTTTTGTTTCCATGTTGTAACCAAGTAATATACATTTTTCTGCCTTGTCATCTAGCCTCTTTCTCAACTCATCAAGAAAATGTGAATTTTTTTATACAACCAACCTCTCATATGACCAAGATTAGGCTTTTGTCCACTCCATGCTTCTTTTGGGGTTTTATAACGAAAACTTTTAACAGGAAACCTATTCAAAATATAGACCATATAAGCCAAGGCCTCTTCCCGCAAACTTTTAGGTGATTTCTTACAGAATAACATACTTCTTACCATATCCATAATAGTTATGTTTTTCCTTATTGCCACTCCATTTTGTTGAGGAGTGTACCTAGTTGTCAATTAATGCTTAATTCTATGCTTTCTTAAGAAATCATAACAAACAATATATTATGTGCCTCTATCCGTTCTCAAAGTGTTGATAAAATAACCACTTTATTTTTCAATATATGATGCAAAGTTCTTAAGTACTTCACATGCCTCATATTTCTGCTTCAAAAAATAAACTCATGTCTTTCTACTATAATCATCAATAAATGTCACAAAATATTTGTTACCTCCATTTGATGGAAGCTCCACATAACATAGAATTGAATGCATGAGCTCTAATGGTTGTTTGGCTCTCCATGTTTGCTTTGTAGAAAATTGATCTTTATGTTTTTTTCCTATTTCACATGACTAACAAATTAGGTCAGGAACTTGAATGGCTGGCAAACCTGAAACCCACTCTTTGTTTGCAAGAAACATAATGCTTCTAAAATTTAAGTGCATAAGTCGCATAGGCAATAGCCAATTATCACTTGTAGTCATAATATTACAGTAAGAAGTATTACCATGATTAATATATGATGGAAATAGATGATTAATATCATTCTCATCTTTATAATCATGCCCTTTTTTATATCACTTATGGTGAATCCATCTTTATTGAAGTGTAAATCATAACCCATTTTTAATAATTGTCCAACGCTTAATAGATTGTAACAAAGAGTAAGAGCATAGTACAGATCAAAAATATAATTTAAAAACCCATACTTTAATTTTATAGCAATCTTTCCTTTTCCCAAAACTAGAATATGGTACCTATCGACAAGCTTTACTGAAGAATGAAAGGATTCAATTTGGAAAAAAAAAATTTCTTGCTTCCACTTAAGAGATTATTGTAACCTAAGTCTAACAACCATTGATAGTTATCACTGTTACTAGTTTCAGAGCGACCATAACAAGGTCTTTGGCTTATTATTCTCAACAACTTTAGCTTGATAATCTTTATATTCTTATCTTCGAGCATGACATTCTTTATTATATTGACCATATTTTTTACAATTATGACACTGAATATGTAACTTGCACACAGATTGATAGTGACCAAACTTTTTGCACTTTAACATTGAATATTAAATTTATCTCGTGGAGATTCCCTTGCTCCTGGTCTATAATTGGTTTTGAAATTCTTGCCTCCTCTGCCTCTAAAATTTGAACTTCTTTGAATATGCTCTATTTTGCTTATTACAGTTTCCTTCTCATTTCTCAAATTTTCTTAGGCTTTAAACTTGCTCCACTGTATTTGGTGATCTTTCATTCATTCGCATTTCATGAGACTCTAATAAGGCTTGCAATTCATTGAGAGTCGTGGACCCAAAACCTTTAGACTCTTCAATGGTTGTGACAATATAATCAAATTGACTTGTCAACATACGCATGATCTTCTCCAGGAAATCTTTCTCCATAATTTCATGACCATTATTTTTCATTTCATTGATCAATTTTTCCATTCGTGAAAAATAATCATGAATACTTTCATCTTTGTCTTGCTCCATGAACTCATATTACCTTTTCAAACCTTGTAGTCTTGTTCGTTTAACTGTGTCTACTTCTTCATACGTTTTGAGCAGAATATTACAAGCCTCCCTTACTATTTTGGCATGAAATATTTTTCAAGAATCGACAACTTAACAGATTGACAAATTAAAAACATTATTTTTTTCATTTAATTAACAATCACGAACCAGTTGTTGGGATTCTTCGACCGTCGATTTTTCTTTTTCTACTAAACCTTTCTCCAAAATTTCACCATATCTGTTGTTTCTCAAATATAACTCTATCAAATGTTTCTACATTGCAAAATTTTTTTGCCATCAAACTTGAAAATTGATAATTGAATTGGTTGAACTTGTTGAATTTAAGTTGTTGAACTTGAAACTATCTTATCTGCTTAAACATTTTGACTAAGCTCTACTACCAAATGTTGACAATTATAATTGCCTAAAAAAAAACTAGTTAGCAAAATACACTCTAAAAGTTTTTATTAATACTTCACACTATATAACTCTTTGGAGTTGTGCTTCTTCACACCTTTTATTACTTAGACCCTATTTGGTTGAGGGGTTAGTAATGAAATGAGATAGCACGCAACACACTTCTATCGTTTGATTGAAAGTTTCATAATAGAATGGAATGAAATGAGATGGAAATAGAAGATTTCATGTTACGTTTCATTCCATCCTAAACAATGAAAATAACAAACTTATAATTTGAGAGGCTTAGGATGGAACATAAACTAATAAATACATACTACATAATATGCCATCAATAATTTTTCTTAATATTAACAGTGACTAATTCATAATATTAATATATTAAATATAATATAATAATATTTAATATAATAAATTTTATTAAATA
>JANITW010132469.1:0-13752 GCA_027564335.1 Erythroxylum williamsii | reverse complement strand
ACTTTCATTTGGAAATGTTATAGCCCCCCCCCCCTACCAAATTTTCATTTATTGCGTGGTTGAGTTTGTGGAATCACTTCCCACCAAGGATAACTTATCCTTCCTGGCGTTACCTGATACTTGTATCCTTTGTACTCGTGTCGTTGAATCAGTGGAGCATTTGTTTTTTCGCTGGCCCTTTTCCAGTGAGGTATGGTCTGCCATTCTCCATTGGCTAGGGATTACTCAAGAAATGGGAACTCTTTCTCGTGCTATCAAATGGATTCGGCTTGAATCCAAGGGGTTTCTTACGTAGTAAAGTAATACGAATTGCATTCCTTTGTACTATCTATATGCTTTGGACCACCCGTAATGCTGTTCAGATGGATGGTGTTCCCTTCTCCAGCTTAGGTGTCATTCTTAAAATCAAGACCGTCACCTATCAAATTTTATATCGGCTGTACCCTGCTAACCTTATCACCTTTTAACTCTGGAAATTCAGGAGATGTATGTTTTTGCTATTTAGCAGTTGGGGAGTCACTCCTGGCTTTGCTCTTGTGTTGTGTGCCTGTTCTTTCCCCCTACTTCACTGTACTACCTAGTGGGTGTGGTCTGCTTGCTGCTGTTGTGCTTCACTGTTCCTTTGCCACAATGTTCTATTAGTTACTGTAGATGTCTACCTCTTTCCATGGGCTGCCTTTCTGGTCTTGCTCGAAGTAATTTGGTACTACCTCCCCCCTTTGGATTCCCTCTCCATCCAAATGCTGCTCTGAGTCTCTGGATGTACTGTGAATCCTTTTGGAGCTTCTGGGGGGGCGAAGGGCTCTAGTTCCTAGAAGGTCCTGTAGGTGGTTGGTCCTGGTGTTTGCTCGCTAGCTAATTGTTTGTGAGATGCTCTTCCACCATGATTATATTTTTGCTTGTTGTTGTTTAGTTTCCTTTTCTCCTTGGAAGTACAGGGAATTGGGGGAAAAACTTTTGTGACTTGATGCTTTGGCTGCAGGCACCCCCGCATCCATTTTTGTTTTGTTCTGGGCGTTTCTTCTTGCCACAGGTGTACAAGGGCCTACAGGTGACCTTTGTCTTTGTTTTTCATGGCATGTTTTTTTGGTCTGGTTGATTTGCGAGTGAACCTTTGGTACCCTGGAGATGTTGTGGTCGCACGGTTGACTGTCGCTGATGCTCCGACGCCGTTTTGGGCGTGTCCCACCCTCTTCTGGGACGCTACGCTGCCATATCCGCCCTTCCGTTTGGGCTTCCACGTGATGTTTTGTTGGGCTCTTGCCACACGACGTTGCTGCCAGGGTGTGTTGTCTACGCTGACGTTTTGGTGTCCCACCTGACCTGGTTTGCGATGTATGCGTTGTGTTTTGCTAGACCCGGTGCCGTCTGCTTGCTACTACTGGCTGGCTCTTTTGGACGCATCTTTTGTTTTGGTTGTGGTCATCTGACATCGTGTGTGACCTGAGGCTAGCTTGGGTCTATCCCGGGGTCTGCTCTCCCCCTCCTAGCCTCACGCAGGCTTCCTTGTCTTAGCCGAGTTGCGCCTGTCTCTCCTTGACATCCATCTTTTTCTCAGCTTGCTGCATAAGTGTCTTACTAAGGATTTGTTATTTAGTACTCTTTTGGGTGTAAGGGGCCTATGTGGGATATTGGACCTTCATTTTTCTTGCTCTCTTGTACTGTGGTTTTGTCCTTTTCTTCTTTCAGGGGTATGCCCCTTGAGAGCTGTACATATCCCCCTTTATGAATATAATTTTTACCATTCATAAAAAAAATGTATCAAATCGTGTATGTCCAAAAATTTCTAAAATCACAATTCTACATGACTTGGACAAGTGCACGACCATGCTTCACTTTTGTGCTTCATTTCTTTGTTCTATGTCATCTTTCCTACCGAATTCTTCACCTTTAAGTCTGTGAAAGCAATTATAACCTATAAACACATTTAAAGCACATTAAATACCAAATATATAATAAAAGTATAAAATACCAAGCAAAAACACATTAAATATGAGGTAAAATTATGATTAATTATGCATATATCAATTATCCTCACACTTAAGTTTTTGCTTATTCTCATACAAATTATAATCATAATCAAAACTATAAATTTCACAACATCAATCTATCATCAATTTCAATCTGTCCATTCACACTATACATCATAATGTTATATTGAGTCAAATTAACATACAATTAGAGTCAAGTTGTCTTCAAATCAACTTACTAAATAATATTAATAGTAATCGCATCAACAATCAAAACCATAAATCTTTACACCCTCACCAAGATTTTACTCAATGAACTTAAGTATTTAGGGTAAAAAGTATCAAAACTATCAGTTAATACATAGTAGAATTCTTACCATAGACTTGCAATAAAATCACATCTTTATAACTTATGTACAAATTAGAAACAAAAATCAAAGTTTTTGTGTAAGAAGTAATAGTGCTTAGGTAATGTATGAATGAGATAATAAAAACGGTTCAATTGAAGGAAATTTACTATACCATATAATTTAAAACTTGTTTACAATTATACATAAGTCCTTTCATTGCAAAACTAATGGTACTATATACTCATTATTATTTTCTTTCTTTTTTCCTTTTATTTTCTTTTATGCTTTTCTTTTTTTCATACTAAATATTCAGTCCTACAATTCAAGAAATATTGGACCTTTCACAAATTTCAATCTCAACAAGTAAACACTATAAATAACCTTTAAAGTTCAAAACAATAAAAAGATCTTTAAAGAACAAATAAGATAAAGGTTTATATTTTGGGTTTAATCAATGAAAAAAAAGACAAGACTCATCCTGATTATTCCTAAATGTAAATTTTGAGTATGATAATTTCAAAGAAATAGGCTAGGAAAGTTGGTAAATCTAAATTCCTTCTTTATATTAATGCTTCTAATTCAACAAATATGGTCTCAACATGCATAATAAAAGCAAGTTTTGGAATTATCCTACTATGCACGATATCAGATACATGAAAGAATAAAAAGAGTTAAAAAATTCGATATATATATGTGAAAATAATATGCAATTTCATCCAACTTGAATATCTCAATGATTACGAAAAATATGACTTTAGCAAACTAATTTTATTCTAACCATCATCCTTTTGTACACCAATTCAAGTCAATATTCAACAATAAAGTACAATATTTATGGGCGAATCTCAATCAATTCAAGATATCAATTAATAAAATTTATAAACAAGATTATAATAAGCTTAAAGAAATCATGTTAAGATTCATTAAACCCATCCCCATACTTAAAGTTGTATATTGTCCCCATTGTACACAATATAAACATTTATGAAAAACTGAGAGGGTTAAGTAGGTACTTTCCTGACTATGATGATTTCTTTTATTTTGATTCATCCAATATGAAACTAACATCCTTGCAAAATATAAAAGAAAAGGATAAAAAGAAACAAAAGAAATAACATAACAGAAACAATCATATACTAAGACGAAAGTAAACAAAAGATAATATCAAAATCGAAATAAAATTAAAAATAACTCATGAATTGTCTCACTTATAGCACTTCTTTAATATTGGTAGCTCGAAGTGACCTGCATGTTTAGTGTCATCCTGAATCAATAATCAGCAGCTTACTTCACCCTTTTCTCCATAAAGTGGTTTCATAGCTTGTAAACAAGTCACATGTAGTAAGATAACAATAAGGACATAATTTTTCAAATTAATAAATCCAGCTATAATGTCCTTTTTAATGACAAACTGTTAAAAAGTAAGCCACATATAGTAAGATAATAATAAGGACATAATTTATCAAATTAATAAATCCAACTATAATGTCCTTTTTAATGACAAACTGTTAAAAATGTAGGGAATAACAAAACTCTCTGTATCATTGGCTAGATCAAACAATTTGTCTTTGAGGAAGTCCAATCCTTATTTAGGTCATTACCAACACCTCGTCAGTAGTTTCCTTACTTGATTCCTCCACTAGTTCTTCCTTAATCACCTTTGTCCACTCTTCTTCTTCTTCTTCTTGGACAAGGGCTTCTAGCTCATCTTCTTCAGTTATCTTCTATCACTCCTCTACTTTTGTTCTTGGATGGAGGTTTCTTTATCTTCTTCCTCAGGAGGCTCTTCTTCATTACTAAGGGTGATTATGTCTCGGTCGATAATTTTAGTTTTAATAGAACTGGGAAAAACTTTTTTACATCTCGTTAGATAATATATCCACCAACTGATTGATTTGATTTACCATATTTTGTATACGAGCCTCCATTTCCTGATGCCTCATGTTTGAATCTTGAATAAACTAGGTCATCATATTTTTCATAACTACAGTTACCTCTTATCCTTCTTGACATGTGTCTTCATTCATGAAAACGTCTGCTGTCTCTTCTTCACTATGAGATGGATGGAAGTTCAAATTATACTCATCATACATAGGTGAAGAAAGTCTCTCATCAAATTTATGTTAACTAGCTACTCTCTTGACAAGGCATTATATTAGTTTATCTATAACACTTCCTTTTTCTTCTAGAAGCTCTTTTTAAATTGTCCCTCCATTAATGAAGCTAACTCTTGACTTTTATTCACTCTCAAATTTATGTCTGTCAACTTTCATTTTAGGATGGATTTTCATTAATTTATCTTCTCAAGTTAGTTCGTTAATTGGAGGTACTCGGTGTTGTAAGTATTCAGTTGGAGCCTAATTATTCCATCCATAGGCATAAGAATTGCTCCACTATGAATTGTAGTTGTTCCCATATACTATGCCATGAGTTGATAGCACACGTTCGTTTGCTACCTTATATGTGTTGGTGCTTGAAATTCATGATTATAGTGATAACTCCCACCAATGTTGTGACACGGTCTAAACATCGGTTGCGTTTTTGAAAATATGCGAGAACACCCCAATCTCCAATATGGTAATGATATAGATCGCGAATACATATTTGACTCCCACAGAAGTCTTATCTACTTCATCCTTTTATTGTGAGCCGTGACTATGACAATGAATCGTAATTCTTATAATAAAGCATAAACTCAAGATCAAGCGGAGAATTAAAAAATAATTATATTAATAAGCCACAAATACAATAAGATACAATATAATAAAAGAAAATAAACACAAAAAGAAAAATTAAACTAAAATACAATAAAGCAATGATGCCAGAAACTTCATTTACCTATTAACTTAGTCAATTATGTAATAACCGTAAATGCACTATCTATAGCTAGTATCAGTAAGTAGAAATCAATCACACAAAGATGATGGATACTAGTAATTACCCTCCCATTATTTTCTAACATAAGGATTGATTTTAGATTTTTAATAAAAATAAATAAAACTAAAACAATTAAAGAAATAGGAAACGATAACGAATGCAAAGACAATGGAATTCACTTAAAAGACTATCATTATCAAAAATTAGTATCCAAGTTCAAATCCCCTTAAACCTTTAACAGATTGATCTTTTATCATGCAATTGTTTTGTTGATGTATTAGACCGTGGATACTTCTATGGTATGCTGATAGTTGACTTTAAGTCTATTAATAACTAATCCTGAGGTTTTTAATTGAATTACTCAAGTTAAATCTGATAAGAATGTGTTACCTATTTATGAGTCGCACTATTAAGCTTGACTCTAATATGTATTTATGTCATTATATCTCTAGGGTTGCAATTAACTTCTTATAATTATGGTAGATCTATTCACAATATGATTTCTTAATCTCTATTTATGAAATCAGATTATAGTATAATATTCTTGGGTTATTAAAACATAAATAAAATGCGTAATCAAATCAAACATACATTGTAAGAAATACAAATGGAAAACAATGGGTTCATAATTTTAAATCTCCTTGATTATCTTCTATCGAGTATTCTTGTGATGTAGAGATATGATCTTGTATTTTGATGGATATTACGATAGTTTCTTCATGTTTTCCACTTCTTTGGACCAAAATTGTCCTTTGAGAACTACTCCACGTCTGGAAATCACCTCCTAAAGTCTCATCCCTTCATTAGTAGCTGAAAGCATCTTTTTATATTAAAAATTAGTGTTTCTGGGACTTATATGGTCTAATACATGACCGTGTATCAAACTGTGTATGTTCAAAAACACCTGAAATTGAGATTTTGTGTGACTTGAACAGGTGCACAACCTGGATGCACGACCATGCATCACTTATATGTTTCAATTCTTCATTCTATGCCATATTTTTGTCTGAATTTTTCTCCTTTAAGTCCGTGAAAGTAATTATAACCTATAAACACACTTGAAGTACATTAAGTACCAAATATACAATAAAAGTATAAAACATCAAACAAAAACACATCAAATATAAGGTAAAATTATGATCAATTATGCATCTATCACATATATTTGTTAGTAATCAAACAAGCTATTATGTTAACTTGTAAGCCTTTGAGCAAATAATTCATATTCAAAATTGTTAGGTTGCAACGAGTATGATTAACTTGTGAATTTGAAATTACTAAATCCCTTATGTTGAGTTATATAATTATTAGAATTTTAGTGCCAAAATTACACCGTAAACACAATTACTAAACACCTTAATGAGAAAAAACAATTCATTCATACAGTCGCTAGACATCTTTGATGAGAAAAAACAACTCGTCACACTTTTGATACAAAAATAGTCCTTCGATACGATCGTTGGAACCTTCTAACTCCTTTTAATTTTCAAAAGAAAATTACACTTTTTACTATTCTTGAGTAACAAATTATTCCAATTAGGATGAAAATAGGTCAGGTCAAGTCCATCCAGGCGCGAGTCCTGTCTGACCCTTATTGCTAGGCCCATGTTTGAGGTAGCGAGTTTGAGCCGAAGCTTGAAGGGTTAAAGATAGCCTGCTATTCGACCCTGCCTAAGTTCTTTTTAAATTGAAAATGTATAAAATAATATCATTTTGCTTTTATGAGTTTGAGTCTTTGACTAGTTGAATTTTAGTAGATCAAAACCTAAATCTGAGCCTGAATTAAAGCCTGATCAACTGAACTTAGCCCATTAATTTTGGACCAAGTCAGGCTCGTCCCAGTTGCCATCTTTTTTCCGATAAGGCCATGTGTCCTCCTTTTAGATCAATGAAGGACAATATATCTATGCTTTTTCCATTGTCACCAAATCCAATATGTAAAAGGCTTGGAGACAACACCAAGGGACGTTGGCATCAGATCATCTGTGCTACTAACGTTGGCCCTATTTTGTGCCACAACAAATACGTTGACGTTTTAGTTTTAACAAAACCAATATTTGCGTCTCAGTTTATTTTTAGCCGAGCGATTTGATCTTCCTTTGATTTTGCTTCTCACCTCAATTCTTTCCTTCCCCTTAATCGCATTCATTTCTTCCACTCTGTCGCTCACCTGCAATCCAAAAGCTTGGGTTAATTCATGGAATGTGTACTAAACGCTTGAGGTATGCTTATTGCCATCCACTCACTCTCCCCCATGGCATCGGCACTCATAGCTTGATTCTCGTTCTCGTTCTCAGGGATTTTTAGACTTTCATTTTCATCTTTAGTTTTAAGGCAATTTTGTTTACTCCTTTTCTTTTTCCTTTTCTCTTTCTTTAATTTAGGTTTTGTTTTCATTTTTAATTCATATTCTCGACCCCTTCTAACTATTTTTTTACGACGATTTGTTTTGATGACGTTGATATCTTTCTTTATACCCAATTAGAAAAGTTTGATTTTCCAAGTTAGAATCTTGACTTTAGTAAACGTATAAGCATATGTTTATTCGATATCTGAGCAATCTATGTAAATGATCTGAATCATGAATGAATCTTTTCTTTATGCCCTAAAAGATTGCTTTTGCAATCTAATTATGTATGAATCTACCTTTTTAACTTTGGTTTGATGGGTTCAATAATTCCCAATTTTGCCTTTGTAAACCCATCATGTGTGGTTGCACGCCATAATAACTTCTCTGTGGGCCAATTTTTAATGCTTCCACTTTTTAATTTTTCCTTTATATGCTTAAGTTATTATATACTTTAAGATGTTAAGTGTCCTTTTTAATCACTCCAAAATAATCCACTTACTTGTGTTGATTTAATATGATTTTTTCTGGCTAGTGATGTGCTTATTTTCGTGTCTTCAATATGCTTTTGTTTGCATGCTGTCTTTGAGTTCGTAGACAAGTTATGTTAATTGATGATGTTTGTTTGTTCCAGCTACATAGAAATTTACCTTATGGTTGATGATTCTTGTAAGATTACAATTTCTATTTTCCTTGTAACCAAAATTTGGTTGAGCTCTGCAATAAATAGGTAGCTTAAGCTTAGATTTTCAATATGTTAATGCATTTGGTTGTCTTGAAACCTATGATTCTTTATCATAAAAACCGAGAATGTGCATTAGTTTGGGCATCTTATTCAGGCTTGGTTCCATTAGTCATTAGGAATCTGCTGACTCAAATATAGATGATGATAGATCACCATCTTTGTATGGATATTTCTTAGATATTAGTTATGTTTAAATATTTTGAGAAGTTTCAACATTTCATTCCATGGTTTATATGATTCCTGTCCTTGTTTTCTTTGGTTACTCCAAGCATGCGAAAGAAAAGGTTGTATTTGTATCTGTAATACTTTTCCCTTTTACAACATCAATAAATTTACATTGATGGGAATGAGCATTAGCTTCTCCATCACATCTTATTTTGTAGATCCTATGCAAGAATTATGGAAATGGCTAGGTAGAGCTTGAATCACTAAATTTTTTTCGGTTAATTGTTAACAACTTTGATGATTTTCTTGCTTGATGTTTATTTATTTTCCAACAATCATGTTTATAAGACATTTTTAACCTTTACACATCTGATATCTACTTGTGCGCATCTAAATCTTTTTCTTTTGGTTTTTACATTATGGTGTTTATCTACCTCACATTTTTTTTCTTATTCACAAAAGATCAGGATTTCCAAGGAGCTTAGAACTGAAGATAGTCCTTTCAAGAACTTGTAGCATAGATTTGTCAACGTACATACAAATTGCGGGTTCAGATATGAGAACATATATGTGACAAGAATTTTTGTTTCATTATAAAAGCGTTCTTGTTTTAATATCATCAAATCCTAATAGACTGTATGTTATGCTGACCAATGTTTAGGAGAACTGTGCTTGATGGACTGCTCACCAAGCAATTGCGACAAGAAAACTCTGAAGAGGTGGTTCTTCATTGATAAAAGAGTTGGTTGAGGAGATATATTAGATTTGAAAACCAAAACTAGCATTTACTCTATATTTATGAAGGTTCTCTTCTATTAACTTTTCTTTGTTCAAACATCACTGAAGTGTTGAAATAAATCTGGAGCCAATGGACCTTAAATCAAATCGCACTACTCTTGTTCTCATTGATCAGTCAGCACTGGGTGTTCATAATAGTTTGTTACCTGACTCACCCAGAGAAGTAGCTTTCTTTAAGTAGTAGCTCCACTAATTATTGTCTCTAAATAACAGTTGAATTTGAATTACGGAATTGCCCTTTTCATCTAAAAAATGTTCTCACTTCTTTTCTTGAATCTATGTTTAGAGTTGGACAACAGTTGCACAGCGTGTCCATGATGTTATAAAACAATACAAACGCCTGCGGTTGACTCATGGGAGGAAGGTAATTTTCATAGATATCTAATGTTTTGTTGACAAAGTTCAGGTTTTAAAGGTCCGGCCTATGACCAACTAGGACAAAGGGAAAGTTGTACTATTTTTACTAGAATCACTAGGTTAGTAGACTTTACCTTGAATTTTGCAAATAGTATTGGTTGAAGGAAAATCATATCATGCCATTAACATTTAAAAACTGTTTCAGGACTAAGCAATATGCTTTCAAGGCAAGAGCATATTTTTGTTTGTTGGAATAAGTTGTGTACATTATGGTGTTACATGTTTATCTAATTGATGAACCGTATGTCTACTCAGTAGGTTCTGAGAGAGAGGAAATGTGGTTATGGCTTCTTAGTAACATCTGTACCTAAGAAAAGTAAAGCATATTACTCCCTCAGGGACCCATAAGAGATACATACATTCTCTTTTAGATGAAGCTCATGTTCAATGAAGTACTTGGTGTTGGTTTTTCAACTTGAAAAGTTTTAGTTAGTATTTATTTACGTTACTAGAAAGGGAACTATAGGTCTCATAGCACTCAATACCACATATGAAAATACACCATTTGAAGGTGGAAAGGTTGGGTCTATTACTGCAGTATGAATAACTATAGTTATTGGGATATTGATGTTGTTTTTTTAAGGATGGGCCTATTACTGTAATATATGTAACTATACTTACTAGGATATAGATGAAGATGCTTTCAGGGCAATGTCTAGCTGATTCATGACATGAAGTACATATTATGACAGATGGCTTGGAATGACCTCTAAATCAAATATGGAAGGCAGTACAAAAGGTAATGGAACACTCCAAATCAAATATAGATGGCAAGGAATGAAATAACACAAAGGGAAGTTCAATGATTGCTGTGATTTTTGTTATATCAGTTTCCACTTTTTTAGTGCTACTGTACTATTTCATGCCATGTTGGTCTGTCTGGATTTTGATTGTGCTCTTTTGCAATGGTGGTGTTGAGGTATTGAGTTCTCTACTTTCTCATACTTATTAATATATGCTTCTGGGAAACTCATATGCACATGTGATAGCTGTTTGTCACAACCATTTTACTTGTTGGAAATCATTGTTGTACTTATCTATCCTAAGTAGATAAGTACTTGCATAGTTGCCTTTTCCATTCATGGTATATCATGAACTTCTTCCTTTGTTCCTCATATGTGGGAATTTGTGAAAGATGTTGATTTGAATGTCGTTTCTTAGCATAAAGTTTTACATACTAAGACATCTCTAAATCAAAGTCGAGCTTTTGACTAAAGAGAAAATGTCATTTCTTAGCATAAAATGGCAGGAAATGGAGAAATTGCCAAGAGAAGAAAATTGATATGCCTCTTATTGGACAAAGTTCAGTACTCTCCATTGTAACTTTGTGTAGTCTTGTGTATGTCATTTTCTGGGTTGTGCATCGGCATGCATCATATTCATGGATTGGGCAAAGTTGGCTCCAAACAAAATAGAGAATCAGGCTACAAGTGCAACAATAACTCCTACAGCCTAGAAGCAACGGTGCTGAGTCACAATGAGAGACCTGAAGCTAGTAGCATTACTGAGAAAAATAATTGGAAAATTAAATCTGTATAATGTGGAAAGTTCTCAGCAATCATGCAGAGTTGCATTAAATAGTCAATGTAATTTTTTATGCTTTCCACATTGTACAGAGGTCATTTTTCCATATGCAATTGGTTCAACTTCTTGCTTTTCTTTGCTCTCTTTGGTGCATATTGAAGGAAAGCTAGAGTTAAGGCCAATACTTGTATTATAATTGTTTAGCTTATGATCTTTTGTGACAATTATACTTGTAGATTATGATTTATTCTGAAAGTTGACTAGTGTTGATTTGTTTTCAAGAATGTTACTTTCAAGATTGTAACCTATGAATATACATTTATATAAAAGCTGTGTTTTTTTTTGTCCATTCCACCATGACTTTCTCACAGCTTCATTTAAATTGTGGCTTCATTTACATTTTTACTTCTGCTAATATTTTCCTCCATAATGTCATCCCTAAAAAAAAAAGTTCAATACCATTATAAGAAGTTCCATGACAACTTCACGAATTAAACATTTCGCATTTTAGCACATCTTTTAACATAAGGATTTGTCATTTATAAACAATACATAATCAACAAAATATATAAAAATTACATAATAATAAGAGTATAAGACAGAAATTGTCAATTGTTAGTACAAAAAAAAATATGCACCTTGTTGATAAAGATGTACAAATTAACTTAAATACTCTACTTTTTTTTCACTTTGTATTTACAAAATATGCCTCCGACACATGGAGCTAGACAATCACTTATCTCAATAAAACCACCTATATTTGCACCATCGTAGTTAATTTTACTATTTTGTCATGAGTTATTTATCATCACATCGTTCACACCATGTGATTGTTGTGCCTATAAGAATTAAAAAACAATAGTATCATTAGTGAATTATGAATAGGTTACTAAACATAAAGTCATTAGTAATAGTATTCTGGAAAAAGATAAATACCAATTGGGAGGAGGTCATGTCCATAAATAATGGAACACCTTCAATAGAATTTGTTTGACATGAATTGGCAGAGACAACTTATCATCAAAAAAGTTAAAGAGTATATAATCAAAATACTAGACTAATTGTTATAACATAGAATCTTTTTTATTAAAAAGTGCACGTGTAAGGGACATGGAATTAAAGAAAAAATTTACAAATAAAACCTCAAGATTAAATGGTAATCTTGGTGGTGCAATAGAATTTGTTTGACTTGAATTGGCAGAGACAACCTATCATCAAAAAAGTGAAAGAGTCTACAATCGAAATACTAAAATAATTGTTAAAACATTGAATTTTTTTTATTAAAAAGTAGATATGTAAGGGACATGAAATTGAAAAACAAAATTAGAAATCGAACCTTAAATGGTAATGTTGGTGCTACAATTGTATTTGTTTGACTTGAATTGGCATACACAACCTATCATCAAAAAACCGAAAGAGTAAATAATCAAAATACTAGAGTAATTATTAAAACATTAAATCTTTTTCATTAAAAAGTAGACAAGTAAAGGACATGAAATTGGAAAACAAAATTACAAATGGAACCTCAAGATTAAATGGGGATGCAATTGTATTTGTTTGACTTGAATTGGTAGAGACAACCTATCATCAAAAAAGTGAAAGAGTATATAATCGAAATACTAGAGTAATTGTTAAAACATTGAATACTTTTTAATTAAAAAGTAGACATGTAAAGGACATGAAATCAGAAAACAAAATTACAAATCAAACCTCAAGATTAAATGATAATGTTGGTGTTACAATTGTATTGGTTTGAATTGAATTGGTAGAGACAACCTATTATCAAAAAAGTTAAATAGTATATAGTCAAATAGTAGAATAATTGTTAAAACATTCAATCCTTTTTATTAAAAAGTAAAAATATAAGGGATATGGAATTCAAGAAAAAAAGTTATAAATACAATCTCAAGATTAAATGGTAATGTTGTTGCTGCAATTGTAAAATTTACCTGAGTCTAAACTTTTTTTGTTGATTTCCTTTTTTTCATAGCCTTCTCCAACCCACCCCTCAATCTCTTACCTGAAACAATTTTCTTCTTGATTTTG
Organism: Erythroxylum williamsii; assembly: GCA_027564335.1. Taxonomy (NCBI): domain Eukaryota; kingdom Viridiplantae; phylum Streptophyta; class Magnoliopsida; order Malpighiales; family Erythroxylaceae; genus Erythroxylum; species Erythroxylum williamsii. The sequence continues at coordinate 513 of JANITW010132469.1, read as the reverse complement.
GTTCCTTTAATTCCAATACTGTTCTTTTCATGAATTTCAATGTTGGATCCCGATTTGCTTTAAATTTTAATTATTATTTGCTTAATGATTTATTCATGTTTGGTTGTTGGTTTAATTATTTATTATTTTAGAATTGGGTCAATAATGTAGTAGGCTTGAATAAAGATTTAAATTAGTTGGAAAGATGGGTAGTTAGTTAGAATTAATGGGGAGTTAATGGTTGGAGGAGTAGTGCCATATAAGACAGAACAAGGGCAAAGTTGGAAAGGCCATGTAAGTGAGGGGTAAAATTGGAAGAAAAGGAGTAAAACAAGGGTTTGAATGGATGAATTAGAAGGGAAGAAGAGGAGTTGTCATGAATAGCCAAAAAGAAGGAGAGAAAAACGTGAGGGGAGAAGAGGAGAAGAAGAAAATCGAAAAAGGTTAGGGAAAAGGAGAAAAATCGTGGAAAGAAGAAGAAATCAAGGCTTTCAAGGTAAGTTCTACACCTTTTTCTTGCTTTAGTAGAAAGAA
>JANITW010132319.1:0-13776 GCA_027564335.1 Erythroxylum williamsii | reverse complement strand
AATGATCTGAGTTGTCAATATATTTGCAGCGTCCAAATATCTAACGCCACCATGAAAATACACACTTCAAAGGCTAATCAATTTTAAGAGAATATAACTACTTCTAGTAGTTATCTGAGAAATAATGCAAGGATCTGGGAATTTCATCTAAAAGAACTCAAAACTTATTATTATCAAAAAGATTCAAACTGCTCACATCAGAAATCAAAATCACACAATTTCTAGACCTATCATCAATTTTCTGAAGTCAATAATGTGATATGGTTGCAACTTCTACAACACATCACACGCAATAACCTAACAATAAAAGTCTTGGTCCACTTAGTATAGTAGAACTCTCTCATATGAATTACAACCTTGGGAGATATTATATATCACGCAACATCGCCAAATTAACATGGAAAATGTTTGATAAAAACAAGCCATGTCATGGTGAGTACGTAATGACAAAAAGAAAAAAACTAATTGCAAAAGGCAAGATTAGATACTAACTCAAAAAAAGGGCAGGATAAAATCTGATATACAAATGCATAAATTCAAGACTTGATATTGAGAATTTGAGACCGAACAAAACAAGCCCTTAGAATTCATTGTATTGCAGGTAACCATTTCTCCAGAAAATGTTCAGGCATGCTTAGGAGCATCATGTAACTACATGCATTTGCCAGGATTGCGTTTAATAATGAGTTGCACAAGTACAGATCACGGCAGTGAAACAAGAAAATTAGGTAAATGTTGCTCGTGGTTCTATCTATGCTAGCTAACATAAAAATCTATCATTTGGATCAAACATCAGTATTATTCTCAACAGCAGCAGCATTATTTAATAATGGAATCATGATAATTGCTGCAAATTGGGATAAACGGGATGTATTTCCAACTTGAAAAGATTTGCTGGAGCAAACAAGTTAATACTAAACAGGTATCAAGGCCCATCAAGGTACAAAGCATTGATTTCTAGAGTATAATCACCAAAATTTACCTGTCATAACTTGAACCAATCAATGGAATGGTAACCATCTCCTCCTGGCTTATCTTCAGTTTAGGTGCTTGCAAGATATAGCGGAGCTCAGCAGCTTGCCGTCGAATGCTGACACTAGGGTGCTTCTTTTCCAGCTGCTGGTAGAGAGCTATGCAGTCTGCATGGCGGTTTTTAGCCTCGTATGCCATCGCCAGCCATATTTGAATCTGAAGCAGAAAACCATAAAAAGAAAATATATAGCTTTTCCGTTACTTGGCAATGAAAACATGTCCAATCCACATAACAAACCGATCCAATATATTCATTCATAATTCATAAACACCAACCTCACCGCCAAACAAAGTAGGCCTAGGAATGATGGTGAGGGCACCTTCAAGAAACTCGATGGCCCTTCCATACATGCCCTTTCCATAAGCCTTTTGTCCCAATTCAAACATCAATTCAGCTGTTGCTCTCCTCTCTGCCTGCTCCTGTGCTACCTGCTCCGACGTAAACCAACAAAAGAAATGGTAAATTGATCAAATAAGCTCCCAAAATTTACTCTTGAATACAATCTAATCCCTAGAAAACGTTCAATTCACCAAAAGTTCATAACTTGGAGATAAAAAAAAAGATACCTTTTCAAGCTCTTTTCTCACTCTCATTCTCTTCTCTTCTTCACTCTCTTCCCTCTCCTCACCTTCACTCTCTTCCTCCACTGTATTCTGCAACTCCTCAGCCTTCCTCTCCAACTCTTTCATCTCCTCAATCTCCTTCAGCCTCCTCCTCATCTCCTTCTCCCAATCCAACTCCTCCCCCTCCTCCTCACCGTCTCCGTTCTCCTCATCGCTGTCAAAATCCACTCCGTTCATTTTCGAATTCGCTTTCCCTCTCGCTACAGTTCTCTGGTTCCTCCCTTCACTGTCCCCTTCCATTCCTTTAACTCCCAAAGAACCATATGCGCTAGACTCTCTCTTGTACAAATTCAAAACCAAGTCCAGAGCCACCGGCCTAACCTTCCTCTCCAGCAAGACGGCTCGTGGCGAGGCTCCGTCCAAAAAAAGAGCTAAGTTCCCTAGCATCACAGCCATGGCAAACTCAAAATTGAAGTAGACGAAGTAAGAGAGATTTAGTTGCTTTGCGGACGGTGCACTTGATCTATAATGTGTTAGATATTTAACTTCATAAAGACCGATATGTCCCTATGTTAACAGGGAAATGGCGAAAAGTGATGGTGGCAATTTCGTGAAAAAAGTTATGAATCTGGCGCTACATGGAATTAGAGCCGTGTAGCGTCAGCTTGCGAGTCAGCTCACGGTATCGGCGATCCGATTTTATGTCTCTCCGTCAAACACGTCACTACCTTCTCTGTGAGGAGTATCCAACGGTCAGGAGATGTTCCCAAAACGAACATCAGTCCTTTCTGGGTCCCAGTGTAATTTGAAGCCATTTTTGGAGAAGAAATTTTATACGGCGGTGGCGCTCTCCTTCAAGTATTTTCCCTCCGGCGCCGGGACACGCCTTTGACGGTGGTTTCTACAAGCTTCTTTCGCTTCTTTTCCATGGCTCTCCTGCTCTGCAACTCGCTTCCTCGCTTTCTCTCTAAGCCGCATCAGCGCCGACGACCATCCGCGGCCAAAAAGTTGAACTCGGCAACCGTTCGCTTCCCGTCCGATAACCGGCTGCGGTTCTATCCTCTTACGAAAGCTAATCGTTCTCGTTTCTACTACCCGTTGAATTCTTCTGCTTATATGAACGGATACTCTGTGGAGAAGGATGGTGTAGATGTGGAGGAGTTCGACGAAGAAGAGAGGGATGACGATGTAGAGTTGCATGGGAGGATTCGCAAGTTTATTGAATTTCTGCCGTCGATTTTGCCTGGTGGAAGCTGGTGGAGCTTATCTGATGACTTGGAGGTTAAGTTCTTGGCCAAACCGGTGACCATATGGAGCGCGCTCAGCCGTATGTGGCGGTTGGTGGCGCAAGATAGTTGGGTCATTTTCGCTGCATTCTCTGCTCTGATTCTCGCAGCTGTATGTTGGTTTTTATTTTTATTTTTTCCAATTTCTGAACAGGTGAAGCCAGTTAAATTGGCTTTCGGAAATAACTTCATTGACTAACTGGTGGTTTATGGTGATTGTCTCAGCTTTCAGAGATATCAATACCACATTACTTGACAGCATCAATCTTTTCGGCTAAAAGCTCTGAAATTGCAGTGTTCCACCGAAACGTGCGTCTATTGGTTTTGCTATGTGTTACGTCGGGAATATGCAGGTCAAAGTCTTGTATGATCGGAAGTCCCTTTTTTTTCTGTAACCTGAAGTCTACAAACATACTGCTTTTTGCTTCTTTTGTAGTTCTGAGTGGGCATTAGTGCAAGAAATTAGAACTTTATTTTCTAAGAAATTAGATTCTCAAATTCTCTATTCTCTGACGCAAGAAATTAGAACTCTATTTTCTAAGAAATTAGATGAAAATTGTTAGCAGTTTCTGCTGATTGCCAAGTCATCTGGCTAAAGGCTAGCAACTTCATATAATGGTCTGCTGATATATATATATATATATATTTTGGATATTGATCTTCCAAATGATATCTTTTTACACTCTTTATAAGGAATTTGAGCCTTTTGTGAACCTTGCGACAGAGCAGTTGACACTATACTATGTTTTTTCTGAACTTCAGTGGACTACGAGGTTGCTGTTTTGGCATCGCCAACATGATTCTTGTGAGTGGCTCTCTTATGGTTAACTTCTTTCGATGGCGGAGCATGGCTCTTATGCTGACTGAGTTCTGATAACTGTGTAGGTGAAACGAATGAGAGAAACACTATATTCTACTCTTCTTTTTCAGGTCCAACAAGTTCTGATCGTTAAGCTGCTACTTGCTTGAAGTCCGGTGTGACATAAGCTTTTTAGTTTAAGAAATACTTTTTTTTGAACTTAACGTGGTGGCACATTTATGCAGGATATATCATTTTTTGACACTGAAACGGTTGGTGATTTGACTAGTAGGCTTGGTTCAGATTGTCAACAAGTGTCACGGGTTATCGGGAATGATCTTAATTTGATTCTTCGGAATGTTTTACAGGTTGGTACTGGCAACCTTCCAGTTACTAGTAACTGTTTCTTCTCTTCTATAACTACTAATTTATCTTGTCCTCTGATGGTTTTTTAGGGTACAGGTGCTTTGATTTACTTGCTCATTCTATCATGGCCACTTGGTCTATGTACTTTGGTGATATGTTCAGCCTTAGCTGCCGTGATGCTGATCTATGGCATGTAAGATTTTTAAAATTTGAGAATACTTTTACTGTATTTATCTCCCTTTCGTAAACTACGGATATAAACCTAATATCTGGTTTTTGGATGGTTAATAAAGTATTTTGTCGTTATCTTTAGAAGACAAGAAATGATCTCGCTGGGACAAAATTGTCCACAAGGCATTTGTTCCCATGGTGTCATGGCCTAATATAGTTTACATAAGTTCTATCTGAGAAATGGAAGAAGTTTGAATAGTAATTGTATCTCTAGTAGAACATGGCTTGTATTTTGAGGAAAACCATCAGGTGGAACGATTCTAAAAGGACATTAAATTCAACATGCACATTTTAAATGCATGTTCACAAATTTAAAGTTTGTATTAAGTATTGTTTTCTGGAACTGTATCCAGACAGTGCTGGTTATTACTTCAACTATTGTTTTGAATTGTATCCAAACACTGCCAATCACCATTGCAACTACTGTTTCTGGTTAGGTACCAGAAGAAGGCGGCCAAGTTGACACAAGAGTTTACTGCTTCTGCTAATCAAGTAAGATGAGAAGCCTTTAAATAAGTTAAAGATGAAGGTATCTGACTCTGGCTTTGACTGAATTTTGTATCATCTAAATGCAGGTGGCACAAGAGACATTCTCTTTGATGAGAACAGTCCGAATATATGGAACAGAAAACTTAGAAGTTGGAAGGTAAAAATATCCCTAGAATATTGTGCTATTATGAAGTTCTACAGGTATTCTTATTTTGGTAATAAAATTTTGAAATGTAAGTGAAACAAATTCCAGCAGAATAACTATCTGCGGTAATATATATGTTCTGATAGGAGGATGGGTATATCTCTTTGCCTTATAGGTACAAGTTGTGGCTGGAGAAATTAGCTGATATAAGCCTGAGGCAAAGTGCTGCATATGGATTCTGGAATTGGAGCTTCAACACACTTTATCATTCCACTCAGGTGGAGCCCCTGTTATTGAGTTTCGAATCTTGAACTGCTATTTGCGACAAAATCTTCTATATTTTTTAATTGAATAACTACTCACATTTGATTGATATTTCTTATGATTTATTAGACACAATAAACATGGCGCTTCTTGACTTTGTCTTCATCACAAGTTTAATTTTAACTGGGTGTAGCTTTAAATTATACCAGTTTGGCACCAACACAACCTGTAATTCTAGTCAATCAGGGGACATTAGCAACCTGCAATTCTATGCTCTTGGACATACTGTATTTTGTTTTTGGATAATTGTCTTTCCCTCACTGCCATTAGTTGTATCAAATTAATTATGGCAAGGTGATGCAGACCTAGGCTTAAGCCAAGTATGAAACTGGATCCTTACTCAAGAGTTAGAATGCTATTGCTAGGCTTACAAAAATATCTACTTATACAATGGTTTAATATAGAAACAACTTGTCATTTTTATTCTTTGGTAGAAACTAAGTGGTTATGCAATCACTCACTTCTACAAGGTGTAGAGATAGGTCAGGGTTATAGAAAGGTATTAATTCGAGCTTGGGTTCACAAAAAAAACTGGTTGTAATGGCAATTTCGTTCATTATTTAATGTGAAACAGTTAGCAAATTTTGTTCTTTTCCCTTAACAACATTTGATATTATGAAATATGGACCAATTATGAGCCTTGTTAAGGTAATCTTTCCTGGGTTTGGATACTACATTATATGGCTCTTTCGATCACTATTCACTTTTCTATTAAGATTTTTTTCTTTTGTTTGCTAAACATTTATGGTCTAGATTGACTTCAACTTACTTGGAATTTGCATCTTTTTTAAGGTCATTGCTGTGGTAGTAGGAGGAATGTCTATTCTGGCTGGTCATATCACAGCTGAGCAACTTACGAAATTTATATTGTATAGTGAATGGCTGATATACTCTACATGGTGGGTAGGAGATAATTTATCATCTTTGATGCAATCTGTTGGGGCAAGTGAAAAGGTCTTCCAATTGATGGATCTCTTGCCAAGTGGCCAATTTGTATCAAAAGGCAAGCTTGCTAACTACAGAGTGCCAGACATATTTGTTGCCTTTTCTTTGAATTATTTCTTTTTATGTTGGTGGGTTGTGCCTGCACTCTGTACTTAGAGATTGGGGGTTGTTGCAGCTTAAAATGCACATGCAATATCATGTTAACCAATGACTGCTTGATCTTTTAGAAGTTTTAATAGAGAACAATTTCAAAAGCACATACGTATTAAATGACAACCGCATTGGTATTGTTATGGTTTAATGGTTTTCTAAGTGGTAACTTTGATGGACCTATGAATTGAATCTTTGCTATAAAATCTGCCTGGTGATGTGCACCTCAAGATACTTTTGCTATTCTTTTCAGGAAGAGTCAAGTATATATTGAATACAAATTTGAATTGCAGAAAGCACTTTGGTGCAAGTCCTTTTTCTCAATAATACATTTCTTCGAGTGACAATTCTTATCTTTGGTAATGGTGGATATTACTGCTATTCAGGGTTAAAATTACAAAAGCTGATGGGAAAAATAGAGTTTGTGGATGTGTCTTTTTATTATCCTTCAAGAGCAACGGTATGCTTTTTCCTTTCTACCATTAACCATACAGCACCTACATCCTGATCACATACCTGTCAATTTCTTTCAACTTTCACTTTTATGCTCTAAAATATGGGAAATCCGTTTGAATTATACACTTGGCATGTGGTTGTTATACTAGTTCCTGGTGACCTGTAAATATTTGCAGATTTCTTTGTGAGAGTGCAACACTTTTGTAGAGGTAATAAAATCTAGTAGGAGATGTTATGGTTTTTCCAAATTTCAAGATAGAAACTTCATTCTTTCTTTTGATGTTCTCAATAGGCCAAATTTTCATATCAAAGTCTGCAATTATCTCGATCTTGACTTGATATGATTTGCAGGTACCTGTACTGCACCATGTGAACCTTTTGGTAAATCCTGGGGAAGTGGTTGCAATTGTAAGCAAACTATCTTCCTATTCATTGTTGTTATATGGCAAAATCTGAATGATTTATTATTTATTATTAATCTTGGTTAGGTTGGTCTTAGTGGCAGTGGGAAGAGCACCCTGGTCAATCTACTGCTCCGCCTGTATGAGCCATCAAATGGACAGGTAAATTTAGGCTGTCCTTTAGTTGTTCTTTGGACTTTGACAATCCTAATCTATTTTGAGATGGAATCAGTAAAATTTCCTAATTTCTACTGTTGATTAAAATGAAGACCAGTGTTTCATAAGAGGGTAGCTCCACAGTTGTTGCTACCTTTCAGTAATTGTGATTCTGCGGTTGCTTATTACTTAATCTAAGTTTAATTAATTGCAGATTTTAGTTGATGGCTTTTCACTGGGAGATTTGGACATCAAATGGTTCAGAGAAAGAATTGGCTACGTGGGACAGGTCGCCCATCTACTTTTAGTGGTATAGATTTTAGTATATCCAGAGGGCTACCTCCTTATAGGGAAACTCTTGAACAGGAACCAAAACTTTTCCGCATGGATATTAGTTCCAATATCAGATATGGTTGTCCACAAGATGCAACAGAGGAAGAAGTTGAGTGGGCTGCCAAGCAGGCCTATGCTCATGGCTTCATCACATCTCTTCCCAATGGTTACAAGACCCTTGTTGATGATGATTTGCTTAGTGGAGGTCAGAAGCAGCGAATTGCCATTGCTAGAGCTATTCTTAGGGACCCTGCCATTTTGATCCTTGATGAAGCCACCAGTGCGCTGGATGCAGAAAGTGAACACAATGTTAAGGTAACCACTTTTTGACAATCATATGCCATCACTTTGGGGTTTTTCCTTTTCTCCTCAAGGAAGATGTTGAATTCAGGAAGTTGATGAATGGGAGGATTAGAGTTTTGACTTGATTTTTTGTGATTGAATTAGGGTGTTCTTCGTGCTATCAGAAGTGAGACAACATCAAGGAGAACTGTGGTAGTAATTGCACACAGGTAGGCTTCTACACTATGCTTCAAGTGTTACAATTGTGGGTGGAATATTGATGATTAACTTTCTGCAGGCTCTCCACAATTCAAGCTGCTGACCGGATAGTGGTGATGAGTGATGGTAAAATAGTTGAGGTTGGTACTCTGGGAAGATCATATTGTTTTATTTTAGGAAGGTCAAGTGTTATATATAGGTTCTTTGTAAGATATTTGGGTACAAAGATCATATGGTACTATTTTCTTGCATTACCCATATACTGCATTTACCAGGCAAACAAACAATTTTGCTAAAGCAAATCTAACTTCGGAATTGCCAAGTTTCCTTAAATTGTCAAGGATGAGATAATTAGCCAATGTACATATCCTGAAAGCTATTATGGTATGTTTTGCAAGCTCTTTATGTAATTTCAGAACTAAGCTACATTCATATTTTCGTTTCTGTTGACATAGATGGGTGGTCACCGGGAGCTACTCCATCAGGATGGCTTGTATGCACGATTGACCAGAAGGCAGGCCGATGCTGTAGCATGATCATATAACATACTGACAATTCTTTCTTTCATATATTTCTACTTTTCATGCATTAGGATGGAACAGCTTTTAAAGACAGATATTTCGATTCTCAAGATACTGTATGCAAGAAGCCTGAGCCGTTTGCCCTGGAACTTGAAATGATTTGGAATGTGAAATGTAGAAGTAATTGCTGAAGCAGTTCAACTACACAATCAGAACCTATGTGAAGTATTCCAGGCAGCACTACACGCACAGACTAATTTATGACAAGGACACTTCTCAACCCTTCTTCTTCTTTGGACATATTGATGCCCCAAGGCCAATTGTAATTTTATACAGCATATATGAAGTTCAGGTGGTGCAAATTGCACAAAGAAGCTACTGATACGGTTAAATGTTATTGGTTATTTTTGTCACTATTCTTATGTTCAACATTCTTAGTGGCATGTTAAGCCTTCTTTATTTAATGAATTGCTTTAAATTCGTTAATGTGGTAAAGAAATTCTCTGACTCGACATTTGGGTCATGGTTGTCGTCTGAACAATCTTCTCGATGCAGCCCTTCTTTTGATTTATGGTTTTCCTAGTCCTGTTACGACAGACGAAGGGAAAAGGTACGAGGAAGGAAATTTTACCCTTAAACCTAAGAAGTTTAATGTAAAGATCTCGCTCTAAATATGTCTTTTTTGATATAGAATATTGGAGGAATCATTAGTCCCAATAAGCATCATTATCAAATATTGGTTAATAGACATAAATGAGGCTGAAGGTAAGAGATTGAATAATGATTTAAGAATATGTGCTCACTAAATGGGGGTAGCTGATTGACTTTTTGGAAGACATTTCTTTACTTGGAACAACATGCAAACTGGAGATTGGCTTATAAAGAATAAGCTAAACACAATAGTGGTGAATTTGGCCCTTTAGTCAAGCACACTTCACCAGCGCTATATGTTCAAAGTCTCAATATGACAAGAAGCAGGCCAATTAAAGCTCCATATAGGTTTAATAATTATTGGTATGCAAGCGCATGTTGAAGGATGCAAGGCTTACCAACTTATGAGAAACCTAAAAGTTACAAAAGAGGAGTTGAAGACCCTCAATAAGAGTCTTTTCCTCATAACCGAGCAAAATGTCAAAATTGCAAGGGATGTTCTTAATGAAGTCTAGAATGAATGTTGCAAGAACCCCTCAAATATTTAGCTTAAGCTACATGAAGAACAAGATCTGGGAAGTGACATTCAAGCTTATCCTTTTTAGCTAAGTGAGAGTTAAAGGAACAATATTTTTTTTTCACAGTTCAATGCTCACAATAAGAAATCAAAATAGAATTAGTATCTTATCAAATTCCTTTGGGAACAAAATCAACAATCAGGAGGATCTTAAGGCTTTAACTTATAGCTACTTGAAGAACATTTTTAACAGGGAAATTAACTTTTTTTTCATTTATGCATGAGGTTAGTGGATTTATCTCTCTTCAATTGGATTTAATACAAGCAAACTTCCTTGTCAGACCTTTCACAAAGTCTGATATAGAAGTAGCTCAATGAGCCTTAGCCCTAATAAAGCCTCAGGTCCTAATGAATTTAACACCTTACATCTCAACAAAAAAAAACAAAAAGGAGCATCATTGGATACTTAGTCTCTGAAATTGTTATGGGATTCTTTATAAATAGGAAAAATGCTAAGAGGGTTGAATAAAACCTACATGGTCCCCAAGATGGCTGGCCTTAATCCATACAAAACTTAAGATTTATATCATGTTGCAACGCAATATCTAAGATCTAAAAAATTCTTAGTTTAAGATGGAAAGAGACTTTAAAGAATCTCATTGGCCCTCGTCAATGTTCCTTCATTAATAACATTCTCCTACGTCAAGAATTTTTCAAGTATTATCATAATAAGCCATTATTAGGACTTGCTCATTAAAAATTATCTTCCATAAGGCTTTTGACTCAAATGAATCTGATTGAGCTTCCTAATCAATTGTCGTAAAGTCGATGGTTTTTCCTAGTATTTTCATTGAATGGATCCATAATTACATCTCTTGAATGTCCTATTGTATTCTTGTGAATGGAGAACTGACAAGAATATCTAATAGGCTAAAGGTATGAGGCAAGGGGATTCCCTACCCCTTTATCTATTTATTCTTTGTGATAAGGTACTCTTTAATCTTATCTCCCACAATATTGAACTTAGTGAAAATTTCAAGTATCATCGAAATTGCAAAGAGCTTAGGCTTTTCAACTTAGCATTTGTAGACAACTGACTCTTGCTTGGCGTTGAAGACTCCTATTAAATATAAATATTTTTCATCTCACGATAATTGTTCTCAAAGTCCTCAAGTCTGTCCATTAGCATTATCAAAAGCAAATTATATGTCTCTGCATGATCTCACAATTTAGTTGATCGTCTCTTAAGAACTTCTAGTCTTCAATCGCTACAAGCATTATTCAAGTATCTTGGAGTCTCCATCACTACTAAGATACTAACTTACAAGGATTATTTGCCTTTATTAGAGACAATTTATAACAGGATAAGTAGTTGGTAGAACGCATCTCTTTCATATGCTATTAGGCTCTCTAACTCGTCTTTTTTTTTTTTTTGAAACACAATAGGGTTGTTTTATTAAATAGAATCAGCTAATAAAACATCCATAACAATGTTGGGTAGGTTATGAAACCACTCACTAACAAATTCATCAATTTTAGTAGCTTGAGCTAGTTCATGGACAGCCATAATAGCTTACCTGGGTACTGCAACAACCTTGCAGTTATCCTGAAATTGAATCAATAGCATTCTAATGTCATTTACTAAAGCACCAAAGAAAGTAAAATCTAAACTGTCACTCTCCACAATATCGTGAACAACTGCAAGACTGTCACTCTTACATATCACATTACTCCAGCCCTTCTCCTATACCCAGCTTAGCTCCTCCTTAATGGCCAGTCTTTGCCACTCTTGGTGAAAACCTTCCAGTTTTAGCAACTAAGAAACTACCGTGATCATCACGAGTCATCAAAGCAAATCCCGTATCTAAATCGTTAATATGTGTTGTTGCATTCATATTCACCTTTACCCAGTCTGCTAATGGCTTTTGCCATTTCCTAGCTCTAATTTGCTGCTGATGTTGTGGCTTAGTCGCTTGGGCATTTTGCCAGACATTTTGCATGCGTTGAGCAGTGAACCATGTTACTATCGGCGACTTGTATTTATTCGATCAAACCAAATTATTTCGAGTATTCCAAATTTTTCAACAGTTACCCAATATCAAACTAGTGTCTTTATCATTAGATAACAATGCAACCGCTTTCAACCAATCAACAAAGTACGCAACACTAGGTCTGTACCACCCAAAGATAGAAGAACTCCATACCTATTGAGCATAATTGCAGTTCATTAGCAGATGCAACATCGATTCCTCCTCCAAATTACAAAGAAGACAGATGGATGGAACCGGTACTCGCCACTGCCGTAACGACACTCTTGTCGGCAATATATTATTGGCAGCTCGCTATACAAAGTTCCTCACCTGTGGCGGTAATGGTAGCTTCCAGAATTTGCGCCACATACGCAGAGCTTGATGGTCAGGTTCTTTCACTTGAGTTAACAACGCACGATAAGCAGGTCTAACTATAAATACCCCTTTCATATCGAACAACCATAATAGATTATCCTCAACATAATTGCTTAACGGAATAGACAGTATCTGAGAAGAATCCCTCTCATTAAAAGTGGCTTCAATCAAATCTATATCCCATCTGCCCTCCTTTATTAAATTACTCACCTTGAAAATTAGCTTGTCTGGAGAAAAGACTGTGGAAACACAAAAGTTCTCAGAGTCTGGGATCCACGCATCCAACCAAATAGAAATCTTCTCACCCGAACCAGCGGACCCGCTAACACATCCCTTTTTGCAAGACCTACTTACTCTCCTAAATGCTCCTCCACACATAACTAGGATTGGCATCTATATTAGCCTCCATAAAACTCGAGTGCACAAAATACCTGACTTTAAGAACTTGAGCCATAAGCGAATTGGGGTATTTAATTAAACGCCAACCAATGAATCCTAACATAGCCAAGTTAAATTCGCAAATATGTCTGAACTGAAGACCCCCAGGAGTTTTATGCTTGCATAATCTTGACCAAGTCATCCAATGTAAATTCGGAGACCCCCGTCCATTCCTCCTCCACCAGAAATCCACAAACAACTTCTCCATATCATCACAAATCCCTTTCGGCAACAGGAACAATGACATCACATAATTAGGAATCGCCTGAAGCATTGTCTTAAGTAAAATCTCCTTCCCCACCTTTGAAAGCAGTTTGTTCTTCCATGAGTTCAAACATTTCCACAACTTGTCTTTAACAAAATTAAAGACCTTTCTCTTATTGCGACCCATTGCCGCCAACAACCCCAAGTAGTCTCCAAGACTATCATGTTTAATAACCTGGAATGTACCACAAATCGCAGACCTCACCAACTACGAAGTGTTAGGACTATAACAGATAAGGGATTTTGAGAAATTCACTGCTTGTCCTGAAGCCTTCTCATAATCTTGAAGCACATTCTTCACTACACTCGCTTCCATTTCGGTAGCCTTGAAGAATAACACCCGGCCATTTGTGAAAAAAAGATGGCTAATTTTTGGGGGCCCTCTTCTCACACAACATCCATGAAGCTCGCCTGCATCAACCCTAGCTTGAATAAGTCGAGACAACACCTCTGCACATATAATGAACAGACATGGACTCAAGGGATCTCTCTGACATAATCCCCTTGACGGCAGAATCGGCCCGATGAGCTTACCTTGCTGCAAAACCTTATAACTAACCGTAGAAATACAGACTTGTATTAAATCCACCCAATCAGTATAAAAGCCCATCCTCAACATGACATCCTTCAAAAAGTTCCACTCTAGCCTTATTATAGGCTTTACTAATGTCAATCTTCAATCTTCAAGGCCGCCATACCTGTCTTACCCACCTTCTTTCTTCAAAGAGAATGAATAACCTCATAAGCAATGATGGAATTATCCTGGATCTGTCTCCTAGCCACAAACGCACTTTGCTGCGGA
>JANITW010132060.1:0-13843 GCA_027564335.1 Erythroxylum williamsii | reverse complement strand
AGGTGACGAGCAAGAGACCGAGTAAGTCAAGGGTTATGGCATCACTCCGATTTATTATGTTTATGTATTTTCAAGTTGTACTTTTGGAAGACAAGGCTTTAGTTTCATTTCGAGTTCGATTAGTTCAAGTGTATTTTTGTACTTTTGACACTTGAACTCAAAGTTTGTAATTTGGTTTGAAATGTTATTAAAGCTTTGTAAAACTTATCTTTTGGGTATTAACAAGATATGATGTTTATCTTTTGCATTGAATCATTTAGAAGTTGCTTGAGTGTATGATTGTTAAGTTTTGGGATGGGTTGATTTAATAAAATGAGAGAAAGTCAGGTTTGTTCACTATGGGCCGAAAGAGGCTTTCGCCACGATGAGGCTGGATGCTCGCCGCAGTGAAGTTGCATGCGCGGGTTCACTGCATGCAACTTCACTGCGGCGAGTGTTGCTTCGCTCGTCGTGGCGAGGATTCTTTCACTCGCCGCGGCAAGGGCTCAATTGCTCGCCACGACGTAGCTTCCGCTGGTCTCACCACGGCGAGAGATCTTACGCTGCGGTGACGTCCGCTTGTGCTTTCGAGGGAGTCCTTTCTTCTTTTAAATTTTTATGTTTCAACTCCAAGGCCTCCCCTCACGCACCAAGCACCACGCTTCCATGTCCCATGTTGGGCTCCGAAAACGGGGTCCAACAATAATGCCCTATGGACCCTTTTATTATTCCATCTTTATCTGACTCCTATAATATTCTCCAGTCATATCAATTCTTACAATCTTAGTCCTTTTGTCTTTCTACTTCTCTATTTCTTTGAAAACCTTAAAGGCATTTGCTTCTAACTTATTGTACAAAAGATAAAGATATACAAACCTTGATGTATCATTTATATATAAGATAAAGTATCTTAGGCCATCCAAATAAGGATTAGAAAATGGTCTACAAATATCAATATATATAATCTTAAGAATCTTTGTACTTTTAATAGAACTTTTAGTGAACTTATTTGTTTTATTACTCTTAATGCAATCAACACTAAGTACCAAAATCAATAAAATCAATGCTAGTTAGTTTATTGTCACTAATATGCCTTCTTATTCTCTAAATAGATATGTGACCTAATCTCTTTTGCCATAATTGTTAAAATTTTTTAATAATGTTCCCTCATTTAACTAAATTTATCATACATATTGGATTATTGAGTGGGATCAAAATCAACTATGTAAACTAATAAAGGAATAATAAGAATCCACTATTTTGTTTTATAGTTTTCAAAACAAAATTTAAAATCCTAACTATCTACTTTAGAAACTAAAATCAAATTTCTAGAGAATGTTGACATATATATAAAAAGCATTTTCTAACTCTACAACAAAGTCAAGATTAAAAATCTATTTGAGATGATCTCACAACTTTAACATTTAAATGTATCTTTTGTTTGAACAAATACTTTGTTCATTTATTTTTGACTTCCTTAGCATTAGAGATCCCTATGTGGTATTATTAATCTGAATTGTAGTATCTTAATCAATCTATCATGTATTGCAAGGAACAAGAATTAAATAAGATTTATAATACATTTAAGAAATATGAATACAACTATTTTTTAGTCTAGTTTTGCATTTTTGGTATTCCTTCTTTATATACCCCTTTTCTTATAAAAGAAATATCTCTTCTTTATGGCATTTTTCTTGCTTGACATATTTGTATCTCTCTTCTCTTTAGCACACCTTTATTTCCTTTTGCTTTCTCTTTATTATGAGTAGTTATATATGCAATTTCTAGCTTTTCATACTTCAGTCTCGCTTCCTTTGAGCACATATGGCTATTAACTAATTTATCAATCAATTTTCTTTACTTTTGTCATTTAATATTTTAAATACGTTGTGATTTGCAATTAGATAATTTAAAATAAAATGTACCTAGTAATGACTAAGGTATCTCAATATTTAGGGGACTTTAATGTATCAACAATATCCCTTATTTTCATCTTGTGCTCTTCTATACCTTTAATTAGATTATGGCTCGCATATGTTAGTCTTTTCATCAAACTATCTGTTAGGGAATTTGATTTATCAAATTGTTCTTTAATGGCCTTTCTAAAATCTATTGCCTTATCAATATTAAGAATGGAACCTTTAATGGTTTTATTTACGCAAGACTTAATATGCATCAAACTTAAGCGATTAGATTGCTCTCTGCTTTCATATGATACTTTCTCATTAGGTGTGCTTGATTCGATACGAAGTTGTGGTGCTTTCATACGAAGCCCCAAATTAAGGTCTATATACCTTAATGTCAAAAGGACCTTTTCTTTTTTTTAAACAAATTGTCACAAGATAATATGAGGATATAAGGGTATCATGAAGTATAGTAATAGTAATTAGTACATGAAAAAAGAAATAAAACACTCACATCAATCACTATTGCCACACCCTTACATACTACGTTTCCCAATAAACATTTAATGCACACTTATGGACAATTAATGCATAGCCTTATCTCACATAAACTCTATGCCTTATACCCACATAAACACTGTAGTCTTTTTTCAATGAGCAACTAACGCACTCACATAAGATCTTCTTCAGCTATTGATTGGTGCACCATACACACACGCAATATGAGTCCCATTTCACTGTTGATTTTAAGACTCCAACATAAGATGCATTATGCAGCTGGTTTTTTCATGTTCATAGCCAACAATCTTTCACATGTGACCTCCACACCACAGAAGTAACACATACCCCCACGGAGTTTTTCCAAGTGACTTTTTTTTGATAGAATTCAATTAAAACCCAATCTCTAGATGCATATTTTGGATAGACTTCAATTAAAATACAATCTCCACATCTATTGCATATCTATTAAAACACAATCTCCACCCATCTTCATCAATCCATATAATAATTGTAATTTTCTTATATGTCCAATTTAAAATGCCAAAACTAAATAAAGTATATATAAAATATATTCTAACAATATTCTTTATTTGCTTTCTTAGCCTCTCGAGGCTTTAGCCTTTCTTTCTCTCTATAGGAAAGATATTTTTGAGCTCCACGTTACAGATGTATTTGTTATCTTCTTTCGCACTTTGAATACAGAGTTTCTTTAAGTATTGTACAATTAGATTTTCTCTTTTGTAAAAACATTATTTAGTTTACGACTAGAACTAGTGTTTATAGCCTAAGTCTTCAACTGTCTTCTTGAGAAACTGCTTCTTGAATCTTCTAGAAACCGTTATTAGTTAAGTCCTGTAACTAACTCCAACTAATTAATTGACTGACGTTCTAGAATAGCTTCCTTTTGTATCGTCTGGTATTATACTTCTTATGGTGTCGCTTTGTCTGGTATCACGTTTCTTTTGTTATCATGCTTCTTTTGGTGTCGCAATTTTTCTATTATCATGTTTCTTCTAGAGTTGCACGTCTTCTGTTATTGCGCTTCTTTTGGTGTCATGTGTATCATTTGTGATGACATATATTATCTGTTGTTGATGTATCGTCTGGTGTTGATGTATTGTTTGGTATTGATGTATCGTCTGGTGTGAACCATGCATCTTCTGGGTTTGACTAATTGTTACTTACATTTATCTGCGTACTTAACAAACTTATCAAAACAATTCATATATTTCTAAGATTATTATCATTTGATTGTCATCAAAATTAACAGAAGTGAAGTCTTCTTGACTTAACACTATTGGTCTCCACCCCTTTAAGTCAATGTTTCCCTTCATTAGTTAGTGTAAGGCATGATGTATTACATTTTGATCGTCTAGAGTTTTGGCGTGACTTAATAGGGGAGAGTAAACCTTATAACTCAACAAATTCAAGGTGCACTTCTTTTAAAAGATATTCAGACACTGTAGTACATCAATGATTGACAAAATTTTTAACAGGAAGAGGTGACAATGAAAGTATTGTGAACTTGAATGATTTAATTTACTTGTATTTCATATTAAATGGGCTTAAATGTAATGTGGGTGTTCCTTTGGAATTTTATTTAAAAGGGTAGCTAATGAGTAATTTTATGTTTTAAACCACAAGTGCATAGTATAGATGTAGCTAGCGTTAGTAAGTATGGGTCGATCCCACGAGGACTAAAATTACTAGTGCTTACCATCATCCTATCATCTAGTCTAACAAATTATGGTCTCTAAGATAAATCAAATTTCAAATTAAAACAAGGAACTAAAATAGAACAACATAATTAACTAACTTGGACAAATATTAAACTAAGAAACAATAAAGGAAAATAGTAGTACTTGGATTTTGAATCCACTAAGATTTCTCATGAAATCATAATTTCACTACTCAATTTAATCTACAATTTATTAGACTATGGAAATTCCTATCTTGTGTTAATATCTTTCTTAAGACTATTAACACCTAACCACAGTTGATTACTAAAATTTCTTTCTAGTTAAAACCCTTAAGCTTGCATCAATCTATTCGTGGATTTCACTATTAGGTTTGACCATAATCTGAAGGATTTATGTCGACTTACCTCTAGTTTACATGCAACTCCTTTTAATTATGATATATCTATTTATATAAAACGAAACCTTAATCTCAATTACATGAAATAATACGCTAGCAATATTAGTTAAATTATAATTAAGAATACATAATTAAAGCTCATTGAAACCGAAGAATAAATAAAGTTAAAACAAAATCACCTCAAGGTTTATCCCAAGGTTCATCTAATCTAAGTCCTAACAAAAGCTTAGTTCAAAAATCATAACATTAAGACTAAAGGAAAAAAAAAGAAATTAAAAGAACCATGATAAGATCTCTTTTAATCTTCATGAATCCAATCCAATTATGCTTCCTTATATGTTCTTCATTCTATCTATTGTTCTAGGTTGGCAATATGTGTTTTCTCAAGCCTCCCTTAAGCCTCATTCAAACCTCCTATTGATTACCTTTACTTTCTCTTTGTTTTTCCCCTTTATATCTTGAAATTAAAACTTATGGAGTGGACACGGTCACTCACATGGCTATGTAAATGACTAAGTCCCTCAATCTTGCTTCAATCGTTACAAATTATATTGAAACATGAGGGCTTGGCTAGGCCAAGGCTCAAAGCGAACAATATTTGTAAGCGGGTGATCTGGGATGTTACAAACATGATCCCAGAGGGCTACACGATCTACATGGTCATGTCCTTCATTAGTAAGGGTCCCTCTAGAATAGCTCTAATTCTACCATTTTTTGTCCCAATGTCACCCTAATTCTTCTCCTCTTTATCTGTAAAGGTAGTAGGACCTAAAATGCAATAAAAACAAGTTAAATGCCAAACATAATAACAAAATCTCATATAAACAATTAAAATACATTAAACAAGGGATTAAAAATATAATCTATTTAATATTTATCAAATTCTCCCAAACTTAATCATTTTCTTATCCTCAGATAGATTAATTTCATTACTCTCAATTTAATAAGAAACAACTTCGAGAAAGCATTAAACAAAAAGAAAATATTTATGAAGATTTTCCATTATTCATTAAATTATAAAGTTTTTGAAATATTAAGCAATTATTTACTTGCATCAAATTATAAATCAATCCAATTCAATCCATAATACTTAAATTTCAACTTAATTTATTCCATTCTACTTAATGAATAAAGTGTGAATAAAAAAGATGTTAAAACCTTTTAACTTTTTTATACCTCTTTTAAAAACAAAACATTAAATTTAAACAATATAGTAGTATTAAGAAGCTTGTTAAAAAGTCACCTATCTTTTTGATCAAAGAGTAAACACCTTGTTATGAATAACATTTGGTTACTCAACTAGGTCACTCTCTCAAATAGCTACTAGCACCACTCTTTAAATTAGATCTTTTTATTGTACAAAGCCAGTAGAGTGAAATTATTTATGCTCATTTATTCACATACTAATATTTTTCTTTTATTTTTTATATGTGGGGTAATAAAAATGTTAAAAAAGAATTTACATTTAACTCAACATATGTATAAATTATACATAAAGTATCATAATGCGAATTGAGTATCCATTTTTAAAATTAATGGACTAAATTGAAATCAACTTAATCATTAAAACTCCTAACTATTGGCCTAAACAAATCAAGTCATAATGACAATTAAAAAATTCCTGAATTGTTCATTATTATGCTAATTATAATAAGATTGGCATGTTTAACTGTTAAGTCTTACCCTCAAAATTAAGTTGTACATTGTCCTCAATATGCAAAACATGTAAGAACAATGAAAAATATAAACAGTAAAGGAGAGGGTGTGGATAATTGTCTTTTTATAGAAAAAGATTTCTCGCCTTATCCAATGTACTTAAATTCTATCCAATGCTAATGGAATCTTTTATACCCCAAAACAAGCAGTGATGTTACCTTTATAACTTGTGGAACTCCTTCAAATCCCAAGTGACAAAGTTAGGTACATCAAACTAAAAATATGAAAATAACTAAACTACTAATGAAAATCCTACAAACCACTCAATAAAAACAAAAACACATAATTATTGTGTTGCCTCTTAACTAACGCTTCGTTATGAGTCTTATAGTTGGGGTTTTTAGTAATCAAACTAGATCTATAGTTAACGGCTTGCTTTTGACCATTTTTCCACATAAGGGTTTAATAGCCACATATAGGCCACATGCTATAAGATAATAAGGATATAAGGCATCAAATTAATAAAAACAAATGAATCTATTAAAGTCCTTTTTACTAACAAACTATCAATATAATAAGGAATAATAAACCCTAAAGATCTTCTATTGGCTTTAATAGTTTGTTTTATGGGAAATATGAGCCCTCTCTATACTTAATATTAATGTCAATAATATCTCAATAGCCTCTTGTTTGGCTCCTCTTCTTCATCTTCCTCTTTCTTGTCTTCCATCTCCTCTTCCTTCTCTTCTTAAATAGAAACTTCCTCCATGTCTTCAACCTCTAGCTCCTCTTCACTTTATAAAGTTATAGTATTCACATGTTCTCTTAAAGTTAGCTCGATGTACCCATATAAAACACTCACCTCATTAAATCTATATAATGTAACCTTTTGTAAAGCATTGCCTTTCAAGAGGACATCTACAAGATGTTAATAATCCTCTTACTGTTGTTGTTATAGAAATCCAAATGAAACATGATCATTCCATGCAAAGTTGTAATAATTGCTCCATTATGGATTATAAGTATTCTCATAACTAGTATCTTGAGGCCAGTTCTCCATGCAATTCTAATGTTCCCGCATATAGTTCAATGTTTGAAATTCATGATTAGGGTGATCACCCATACAAGTTTCATATCACATCATGAATGTCAATTGAGCTATCAAATATATGTCACCGTGCCCCTAGTTTTAAGCTTCTAAAGGTACCATAAATGAAGACGTACCATATTCTCTTTAAGAATACTATCCTCTCTATCCTTCCATCATGTTTGGTAGCTATAATGTTTATTACCCATATCTCGAAAATAAGCCACAAACTCAAGATCAAGAAAGAAAGTTAAAAGGAAAAATAAATATAAAATAAAAGAAATAAAAAACTAACTAAAAAGAAAAATAACTAGATTAATAAAAATAAGGTCTTCCTAATATTCTAATCCTTGGCAATGGTACCAAAAACATGATTTGTAATTTTATGTTCTAAACCTCAAGTTTACAGTGTAGTTGTAACCAACATTGGTAAGATGGGTCGATCTTAAAAGGACTAATATTACTAGTACTTACCATTTTTCTATTATCTAGCCCAACAAATTACGGTGTTTAAGATAAATCAAATGCAAAATAAAAAAATAAACTAAAATAATTCATCACAATTAACTAACTAGAATGATAATTACAAGAAATAATAAAGAAAAATAGTGGTATATGGATTTCAAATTTCCCTAAGATTTCTCATGCAATCATGATTTCACTACTCAATTTAATCTATAGTTTATTGGAACGTGAAAATTCCTATTTTATGTCAATATCTTTCTCGACACTATTATTACATAACCCTTAGTTGATGAAATCTATTTTTATTTTAATCTCCTAAGATTGCATTAATCAATTAATGAAATTTACTATTAGGTTTGACCTTAATCTAGAGGATTTATATTGATATATCTTTAGGTTCATGACTCCGTTCAATTGTGGTAAATCCATTTATACAAAAGAATTTCTCAATCTCAATTACATGAAATCTTACATGAAATAATATAGTAGCAATATCAATTCAAGGATAATTAAGAACACATAATTAAATCTCAATGAAACTAAAGAGTGAATTAAGTTAAAAATCACTACAAGGTTTATTTAATCTAAGTTCTAACAAAAGTTTATTTCACAATGATAACATCAAGACTAAAGGAAAAACAGAAAGCTAAAAAATCCATAACGAGACCCATTTTAATCATCCATAACGAGACCCATTTTAATCTTACTTAAAATCTAATTAGATTGATGGAAATCCACTTTAAAATATTTCCTTACTTGTTCCTCGATCTATCTATTGTTCTAGGCTGGCAATTTATATTTTCTTGAGCCTTCTTTGAGCCTCCTTCGAACCTCCTACCAATTACCTTTGTTTTCTCTTTGTTTTACCCTTTCACAGTTTGTTTCTAGAGTGGATATGCTCACTCATATAATTGTGTACATAAGCATCTTTGAAAATAAAAAAGAAATAAGGTCCTAGAGGATTATGTGTCCTTTCTCAACATGAATCCCTTTAAAATAGCTCCAATTCTTCTATTTAATGTACCGATTTGACCCTAATTATTTTCCTTTTAATCCATAAAGGCAAATAAGACCTAAAAACACAATAAGAACAAGATAAGTACTAAAAAAAATCTAAAATAAACAAGAAAAATGCATTAAATATGATATTAAAAGTATAGTATATTTAGGATTTACTAGTAGCTAGTAGAGTAACCGGTAAGATTTTTAATTCATCATTAGTCATAAAACTAGTAAGGATTTTGGGTATGTTGATTAAAGTGGATAGAAATTGGGTATTAGATGTGACATCTAAAGATGCCATTCTTCCAGGGGAGCCCTCTCAAGTCCCCCAATCTCCTCTTGCTTAAGTTCCACCAGATGCTAGTTCATCATCTCTGTTTCAATAAGGACAAGCTTTAATAGAAGAAGGAAATGATGTTTGGAAAATCAAGAATGAATTCAAGTTAAAGGTAAAACAACTTAACAGTGAAGTGATAAAATTGAAGTTAGGCAAAGAACACTAAACTGGACGTTAGATGGATCAAAGAAAATTTGTTCAACTAATTTTCTCATCTACAATTTCAAACCATACCACTTCTATTACATGGGCCAATACCGTTAACTCTAGAGGATACACACCAAAGGGAAGATAGGATAATTTCATGCATTGTGTAAAAATAAAAAATCAAATTAGGTAAGTTTGGTTATGCACTAGACTATTTTTCACTGTAAATAAAAATTCATGTATCGTAGTTGCACTTTAGCATGTTTATTCTCATGTATATTCATGCAATTCAACTTTTTATTATCTTATCTACATTATGGAATTTAATTTCACTATGTTTTATTTGATTTTTTAAAGTTTTGAGTAATTTCACTATGTTTTATTTCATTTTAATGTGAAAATGACCTTGATGTAACAATTTTGCTCCAAAACTTAAAGAGTATAAGGTTAAACCCTAACCTTTTACATTCTTTGATATTAATTTGTTACTTGAAGTTGATAGCTAGAATTGACTAAGTTGAATGGGAAAACTGGAATTTGAAAAGTAGAAATTGTTTGAGCATGTTTGATAGGCATATTGCTAATTCATAACACTCAAGCAAAGAATAAAATCGTGCCAACAATGTTAGAGGAGTTTTCTTGTTTCCTGATCTTTTACATGATCTTTATGCCTTAGTTTCCTTGTTTGATTAATATTGTGGGCAATGTTACAAATAATTGTGGTGGAGGTTTAGGTTAGATGAAATTGAATCAAGGTTCTTAGGAAGGGGAATTAAGTTGTAAGATTGTATGATTATGGTGACTTAGGGAGAGTGTTTTGAGCACACCATTCTTAACTTGTTAAAATGAGTAAAATTGGAAAGTTAAAAGTATTAAAATTTTTGAAGTCACACTTTGAAAAGTTGCTAGTTTAATCACTTAAGTGAAATTGTGTGTGATAAAGGTGCTTTGGATCGTGAGAATGAAATTGTATGCTTAATAATTGGTTTACACTTGCTTGAACCTAAACTAGGACTAGTATACGGGATCTTTCCTTAAAAAAACTACTTGTCACCCTTTAAAAGAGATGCGAGTATGGCTTTAGCCACTCCTAATATGTTACGCTCTTTAAGGAATTGGGGCCTGTCATCACAAATGATTACGACTAATATTAAAAGAGGGTTTATTATGGAGATAAGTAATAAGTGCAGATCTAACAATAACAAAATAAATTAAATAAAAGGATCCTTAATTTACTGAATATTTTGTAGCAATGCAAGTGAACCATCCTAAAAAGAATCTAAACTTTAAATAGTGAGCCAAAGTTACTTGAGTTGGACACAACTAACTTAGTGACTGCAATCACTAATGTAGATAGGTGTAATAATCAACACTTAGATTTTAGCCTTTGACTTGTGAAAATAGTTCAAATATTATGATAACGAGGTTAATCTTAATTTAGTGTGGTTAAATATCTCTTTTGAATCATATTGATCACACGATTTGAATAACTTAAAATATCCCAAGTAACTACCAAGACTTAAAAAAGTTGATCCTAACCTTATTCTATGCTTATTTTGCTTGAGGATGAGTAAAAGTTAAAGTATAGGGGAGATGAAGTGAATATAATTTTCATATATTTGCACTTGAATTTTGCTTAAATTTACTTTAATGAGACCCAAACTAATGTGGTCTTGTGTAATTTTTAGATATAGGCCCTTCATATGAGTGACTTGGATTAAAGAGGGCTTAAATTTAGAGAACTAGGCCAAGCTAACTAGGAAACCATGATCGCGGCCTAAAGCAGGCTAATTAGTCGCAACTGTGTCCACCCATGTATTTCCACTCACCATTTGAAATGGCTGGGGCCTTCAAGAAAAAGTCACACAACATTTCCAAATAATGAAGAAGATTTTTTAGAACCAATTTTAAAAAATGAGTAAGATACAAAAGAAAGAATAGCCAAAAGAAGTTAGGGGTTTTAAGGTTAACTGTGGAAATTGACCATGTAAATAGGGTTAGTTGGGCATCTATATAAAGATTAAGATAGAAAGGGAAATGGGATATGATACTTCCATCATTCATCTATCATTTTTGGAAGGAATCACAAAGGAGGAATCAAAGGAGGATTAAAATAGTTATATCCTTTTGTTCATTTCTTTTCTTTAATGTTTCTTAAGAATCCTGTAACGTGTGACTAGTTTCATTAGTGTTTAGTTAGGAAAATTATGGATAAGCTTGTTTAAGTGTGTGTAATTTATTGATACTTTGTAACTCTTGATTTTTGCTTTATTCAATCTTGAGCTTAACATAATTTAGATTTGATCAACCTAATACACCTTGGGTAAATAATGATCTTGAGAATGTAATTAGTTAGAAGCTAACAAGATTGAATAGTGGAGACTATATAGTGGCTAAAGGTAGAAACCATTGTCTTTAAGCTAATTAGGTTAAAAATCTAATTAGAGGGATTAATTGAACGTAATGCGTCTCTAATCAACTAACTCGTTGGAGATAGGTGTTGGGATTAGTTGTGGTAGGCCATTTCTATCCTAAGAAAGTGTTAGCAGTAGGATAGCAACCTTTGCCTAGGATAATCAAGATAATTTAATCAAATGGCTTTAAGAAATCATGCCACTTACATTCCCATTCCATAATCAACCTAACTAGAGGCAACCTAACATTCATCACTATTTAATTGCATTCACTTTACATACTTGCATCATACCATTTCGCAGTTTTAGTATTTTAGTATTAATTTTATTAGAATTCGTAATTAACTTCATTTACATTCTAAAATCAACCTTTTTATTTTACACCAATTCATTAGTAGATTAATACAATAACACTTGATTAATTCTAGTACCACCTAATCCTCATAGCACCACCTAAGTATGCAAATTAAAATCTTTACTCTAAAATTTTATTAAAAATATTGACCTAAGAGACCCTCTCTAATACTTCTTGTTAATCCTTAATGGCATCCAAGAGAAGGAAGGGTGAATCCGGTGTTGATAAATTTTAAATGAAATATTTACTTTGTGTGTTAATGAGCACAATTTATAAAAGATGATATAAAATAATAAATTTCAATGGCACACTTAATTAATAACATCAAAAGAGAAAGGAAAGAGAAATGTAAACAAATTATTAATGATTCAACAAATAACCTTTGTCTATTTCCACTTTCAAGATCCTAACGGAATTCCATATTAAGACTCTTCTTTCAAGGAAAAAAATTAACCTTTGTACAATATTTTCACGGCAAGGAGGAACCCTTATACAATCTTTCTTAATGGAAAAAATAAACCTTAATTCCATTTGAAATACCTCCGAGTACAATAAACAAAGCCCTAATAAAAGCTTACAAGATATCTCACATTTTCACTTTGATAATATCAAATAGGCTCATTCACTCAAATGAGAAAATGAATGCTCAAATGCTTGAAAACACTTAGAAATATGTGAATAAGACACCTAAATACTTTTTGATATAAGAACCATTGATAAAAACATATATTTATAGATTTTTAGAGCTCCTACTAGTCATTAGAGCCTAATTGATACAAAGGTTAGATCTAGCACACTAATCGATGACTAAGTCATATTGGTTCATCAATATGCATTCAATTGAACAAATTTACTAGTCATTGCATACTATTCAATTGCTAGGACATGCTGGTTGAGCAATATGTCCCCTAGAGGGACATTGGTCAACCAAATCACTATATTGATCAACCAATTTGTTACACAAATAGCTGTATTACATGTTTAACCTACACTGGTTTATTATTAATCTATATTGGTCAACTAATCTCGCTAAAATTATGATTTTAACAACTTTAATGTTCATTCTTAATTTTTTATTGCTATTATAATTAAAAACAAAATTTAAAATATACTTTAAAGAATATTTGAAAGATAAAAAAGCTTTAAAAAAAAAACAAAAGCTTTAATCCGTTTTGATAAGTGAAAAGACTCACATAATTAAAATGAAATGTTTATGTATGATAACTTGATAAGTCTTTAAGATTCTCAATACCGCTAAATAAAATTACAATTAACATTACAAAATATAAAATAATCTTGTTTATTGACTTATCTTCACTTTGAAGATTACAAACTTTAACTTTTCTTTCTCTTTCTTCAATAATAATTTATCTTCTTGAATTATGGTTATATTTTGTTTTAATATCACTTATGATCAAAACAATAAATTTATTAATAGTACTTATATTTTGTTATCAGTAAAATTGCCTAATTTAACAAATGTCTTCATAGTATGGAATGAGATATTAATTCCTTCATTCCTAACTGTAGTGGACAATTATCTTCTCTGGAATCAGAATATATCTATATATAATAGCAGTCAAAACCTTATCTTTGAAATATTAAGGAAATTCTTCACTATTTAATGTCTGTTTTCTCTAGATTACAGAGCAGCAACGCAATTATCTTTGAACCTGAGCCTTATTTTTAGGCTTCATATTCTTATTCGCCTAAAAAAGCTAAGGCACACATCTTTCTGCCTCGGCAATATATGCATATTTTTATGACAGATATGCATGAGTCATACCAGTGAAGAACAATTAAATGCAGCTAATACGCCAAGTATAATATGCCTTTTCGTTCTAGCTATGTTTGTTTACCTTTCACTTATTGGGTAAATCAATATCTTTCACACTCGAC
>JANITW010131970.1:0-13864 GCA_027564335.1 Erythroxylum williamsii | reverse complement strand
TAAATGTCCATAATGTCATGTATTACATTCAACATATACTAGGAAAATTTAATTCCAACTATTACATAATATAAAATTATTCAAAGTACCAAAAGAAATATATAATATGGCACAAATTTTCAAAATTATATTATGTATAAATCAATTATGAATTAAATAATCCCTTATAATTGGGCCATAAATATTTATTAACCCAATATAACCTTTGGGGCCCAAATTCAACAATAAATAAGCCCAGAAATCTACACGCCAACAGACGCCGCCTCCTGCACAACATTGCACGCGCCAGACGTTGCTCCTTCTTCCTCAGATGCTGATTCGTTCCTTTTTTCGTTCTTTTTTTTGTCTTCATCTAAACTATTCTAACATTTCTTTCTTGCATGGATTTTTCGCCTTTCTTAGCTTGAGTCAAACAACAATGTTATCCACCATTATATTCAAAGGTGGTCAATCCATGACACAAAACCCATTTATTTTCTCATTCTAAACCATCATACCGAAAACTTTAGGTTTTATATTTTCAATTTTGCATGGCATTATCATGGATACAGAGGAAGAAACATATTGGTAATTAGTTTTCTTTCATACCAACACAATGCTGTGTTTATTTGTATGTTGTCTTATGCATAACACCAAAGATTAATCAACACATACATATCAACATTCATATTTGGTTTTTGAACAACCATACCCACATGTCAAAGATAGCATCGTTCCAGTTCAACACATTTAATTGGTTTTTCATTTTCATTTCCATGGTTAAGACCGAAAACTGGTCTAAAAAATGCATGGAAATTAAAGAACAAAATAATAGCAAATAACATAAAATCACATTCCAAAAATGCAACAAACAATACCAGGCTCTGATATTATTTGTAAATAATTTTATGGATTGAATTATTATTTGCGTACCCGTATCCATAATTGTTTGTCGTGATATTGATTTGCTTTAACGAATTTTATTTCCTCTCGTCTTCTTCTGTTAGAGAATTCTTCAATGGTTCAGAATGTTATGATTCAATAAGTTTTTTCAACTTTTATAATATCACCAACGGACATGTCTTTTGATAATTGGAAGAGACAAGAAAATAGTCTTTGACCCATTTGAGATCCATTCTATAATACCTAATATCTATTATCTTGGGTGCTTTTATTGGATTCAAATCTATAAGTGACATGGGACATAAAATAATCTAACATTTTTATCATAATTCATATTTTGAAAATTTATATTTATGTATTATAATTTCAAGTTTAAGCTTAAGAATTAAAATTTATTTATAATAAAACTTTAAATTTTATAGTCTAATAAAAATTGAAGTATTATTTTATTTGTTGGACAAAAGAACCTAAATTTATGTACATATTTGGTTGACTTGTGAGCCCAAGTCATCTCTTAGGATGATATGTTTATTTTCTTGACCCTGTGCTCTTTTGCGTTAAGCCACAAATGTCCTTTGGGGATAACAACTTTGCTTATTTGACAGAGTAAGTATATATCCAAAAGTTGCACTTATGCAGAGCACTTTCCCAGGCCGAAGCCATACAAATTTAGACGATTCATAACGAGGGTATTATCATTTATGATCTTTATCAAAGTCTTAAATTAGCAATAATATTTAATTCTGATAATTATGTATTAAATAAATAAAATTATATTTGTATATAAAGTAATTACTATAAATTACAATAACATTTAAACATTTATACAATTACAATTATAATTAATATATTCCTTGGAATCATATTACATAATGTAATTTAAATATTGAAGAAACTGAAAGTATAAGATGATGTAGTTTGCAATCACTTAATTTCCATCTTCATTAAGTCAAATTTAAAAAGAATTACCTCAAATTTTCTTACAGTTGATAATTAGATAATAAAACACACACTCCATAAATAATATAAAAATTAAAAAACTATTTCATAGTAAAAGACCAATAATAACTCGTCATTACAATACGTATCTTTCTTATCTCAATCACCCAATCCTTAACATTGAAATATAGAAAAATCTTTAATCCCCATATTAAAAATGATATTTAACTTATTTCCTCTCCGACGTCTAGAATTCAACATAATTTATGTGATTGAGTTTCATTTATTCTTAAGCGATAGAACCGCTGGTTGAGGCTTAGATTAATTACCTGTTTTGGACTCTAATTTTATGACAGTAACCTAATTTTGGAGAAGAGGAATTTCTCCTAAACTTGTAACATAAGAGAACTAGGAAAATCGAAAAAAAGGATTATGATTGTTTAACTACTTAAAAAATAAGGTGTAAGAAAAATACAATCATTCATAGACAAATACTTCAAATCCATGTGTTTAGCACCTTTTAAATACTTGTTATTCTTAGAGAAGAAAATATAGAAGAAAATGATTGCGGAATTGTCATCATAAATTCTTAATGGTCTATTAATATTGTCGACCATATTAAGACCTAAGATAAAGTTCCGCAACCACAATCCATGAACCGTGGCCTCAATGCGAGTCACAAATTCAGCCTCCATATTGAAAGTAGCAATGACAAATTGCTTTCCATTTTTCCCTGAAACTATTCCTCCAGCTAATAGGAGCATTTAACCGAATGTAGATTTTAGCGAGTCTACACAACCGGTATAGTCTGAATCTGAGTTACCTATCACTTCGAGATGGGTTGATTTTCTATATGTGAGTAGCTTTCTAGTGCTTTATTCCAGGATTGTTTTGATATTGGCCTAGTATTCCGATAATAAGATTGATATCTGGCCGAGTGCATGTTTGAATATACATTAAGCTCCTAACTACTGATGCATAAGGGATATACTCTATTTTCTTCTGTTCCAAATTATTTTGTGGACATTGCATTTGACTAAATTTGTCCCCTTTCTGAATTGGAACAATCCCTACGGAGCATTTTTTCATTTGAAATCTTTCTAATTCTTTGTCGATATAACCTTTCTAAGACAATTCTAATAATCCCTCGAAATAATTCAATTTCTATCACATAGGATGCCTCACCCATATCTTTCATTTCGAAATTATTAGAGAAAAAATTCTTTACATCATGTAACATAACCATATTATTAGCAGCAAGAAGGATATCATCAACATATAAGACTAATAAAATGAACTTATTCCCACTAATCTTCATATAAATACACCGATCAACCATGTTTTCTACAAAACCATAAGACGTAATGATATTATTAAACTTAAGATACCATTGTCGGGAAGCTTGCTTCAGTCCATATATTAACTTCTTTAATTTACACACTAATCGTTCCTTTCCTATGGTCACGAAACTTTTCGGTTGATCCATATAAACTTCTACTTCTAAGTCGCTATTTAGAAAAGCAGTCTTTATATCTATTTGGTGAAGCTCTAAATCATAATGAGCCCCTAGGGCTATAACAATTCTTAAAGAGTCCTTTTTTGAAACTGGAGAGAAGGTATGTTTATAGTCAATACCATCCTTTTGAGTGTAACTTTTGGCAACAAGCCTGACTTTATACCTTTCAATGTTGTCTTGTGAGTCACGTTTGGTCTTAAAGATCCATTTATAACCCACTTGCTTTACACCTTTCGACAATTTAACTAATTCGCGGATATTGTTATCATCCATTGATTTCAACTCTTCTTCATAGCATTGAACCATTTTTCAGAATTGTCATATTTCATGGCTTATTTGAATGAGATTGAATCCTGATCAATGCTCAAGTCATATTTATTTTTAAGTGAGTAAACTTCATAGTCACTTGAAATAGTTGATCTTCTCTACCTTACAGACCTTCGTAATACTACTTCTTGTGGCATCACTTAATCATTTGTAACTTGAACATTATTAGCTAGTACTTCATTAATATGTTCAATTTGTGGAATTTGAACATTAATCTGTTGTTCCGGCATATTGCATATTCGTAATGCAACAAGAGGAATAACAGCCGGTGGAATCACATTTGATATAATAGTTTATACTCGACTTGGAGTAGTTTCTACTTGACTCTCATGAATATCCACTTTTCGCAGCTCTCCACTTCCACTAATTGGACCATTCTCAATTAACTGAGCATTACCAGACTCAACTATTCTCGTACTATGATTAGGACAATAAAACTATACCCTTTTGACTTTTCGGGACAGTTGATAAAATAACTACTAATTGTTCTCGCATCAAGCTTCTTTTTATATGAGTTATACAACCTTACTTTTGCTAGACAACCCCAAATGTGAAGGTATCATAAACTACGTTTCCTTTCTGTCTACAGTTCATAAGGTGTTTTAGGAGCTTCCTTACTAAGAATCCTATTAAGTTGATACGCAGCAGCCTTTAACGCATGCATCCGCAATGATAAACGTACATTACTATAACTTAATATATTCCTAACCATATCCATAAGAGTATGATTCTACCTTTCAGCTACACCTTTTTGTTGAGGTGTACCAGGCATTGTGTACTGCGCACATATGCATCAACTTACAAGAAACTTTGCAAATGGACTTGGACATTGTCCAGTTTCATCGAATTTTTCATAATATTCACCACCTCTATTAGACCTCACTATCTTTACTTTTCTAACTAACTGCCTTTCTATCTCATTAACGAACACCTCTAGGATGTCCAAGATTGAGACTTCTCATAAAGCAGATAAATATAACCATATCATGAGAAGTCATTAATAAAGGTAATGAAATATTTTTCGCCGCCCAAGAAGGAATGTCGAAAGGATCACAGATGTCAGTGTGTATTAATTCAAGTAATTCGCTACTTTTTGTAGCTGGATTCCTTGATATTTGTTTGGTTTGCTTATCTTTAATGCAATCCACACATATATCCCAGTCAGCAAAATCCAATTGAGGTAAGATTTTATTTTTCACTAACCTCTGTGCCCTTTTCTTGGATATATGACCTAATCTTTTATACTACGAAAAAGCAGAATATTCCTTTTGTGCAGTATGTTTATTTCCTATAATATGGTCAATATGAATCAGAGATTGAACAAAATTAATATCAAGATTGAAACGATATAAACAATCAATTAAAGTACCAGAACTATAATAATACTTGTGTTTATATAAAGAAAATACATAGTTTCTAATCTTAAAGTTAAAACCATCATCATCCAACTTCGCAATAGAAACTAAACTTCTAACACAGTCAGGAAAAAGAAGACAATTTGTTAGATCCAAGTGACATCCAGTGTCAAAGATCAATATGGACATCCCAATGCCCTCTATTCGTGCCTTCATTTTATTCCCCATATACAAGAACTTTTTTAGTTCCGTTTATGGTATGGATTGAAAGAAATCTCTGTTTAACATGTATTACATGAGTAGTTGCACCAGAATCTAACCACCAGGTATTATTAGGCACTTCAATAAGGTTTGATTCAAAATATACTGAGATATAGTATGTACCTTTCTTTTCTATCCAAGCCTTTCTTTTAGGGCAATCTTTCTTGAAGTGACCAAACTTTTTGTAGAAGTAACACCTTTTATCTTTATGGATTCGACCCTCATTAACTTTTCTAAGAGCTTTGTCCTTATTTTTACCTTTCTTTCCTAGTTTGTTTTTACTGCTACTAGCTCCTTGATGAAACGTGAGATGAACAGAGTGTTCCTTCATTTTCTTCAATCTCACTTCCTCCTAAACCAACATGACCTTATTTTTTTAAAGGTTCCATTTTTCCTTAATGATGTTATAATTTACCTAGAACTGGCTGAACTCAAGAAGAAGTGAGTTGATAATGAATTGTATAAGGAAAGACTCACTTACATCCATATGCATGGATTTCAGCTTTGTAGCTAGATTTGATATATGTGTTACGTGATCATGAATAGGCTATGACCAGTTAAACTTTTTAATCATCAGCTCACTCATTAAAGTCCCTACTATAGACTTATCTGTTATATCAAATTAGGAGTATTCTTTGAGTTTCAACATGAACTCCTTTGCATTGTCCGTTTTAAGCATTGATGGCTTTATGTTTTCTGCGATCATCATTCACATCAAATTTAAGCTCAGCTTGTTAGACTATTCCTAAGTCTCATAATAAGACTTGTTAGCTTCAGAACTAATCTCAGTTATTACTGCGGGCCTTGTGTCTGAAACTATGGCCAAGTCCAAATCTATTACACCCATTTGACACTGAATTTGTTTGGACCAATTAGCATAGTTTAGACCATTGAACTTGATTAGCCCATTTCATAAAGCAAACAAATTAGTTAATGCAGCAAATACAACATATAGCTCACATATTAATACTCGGAGTAAACCTAAATGGATTCAAATTAACTAATACACTTTGATTATGCATTTAAATTCTCTTTTGGGTGAAATTTAAATACATAGTTGTAACCTATTATGATGCATATATATGGTTTATTATAATGGACAATCAATCATATTCTCGTCAACGTGCATGTTATTTTTGGATATACAATCATATTAACTAAATACGTTGATAAAGTCCCTTTAATGTATTAATTATAAGCAATGGTTTACCTTTGAGTGGTCTCCTAATGTTGTAATTAATATTCTCAATTGTTCAGTTAAACCTTTATGTCATTTTAGCATTATATTATAATAAACAATTTAAACATTTATAATTAAATGATTAATTTTTCAAGCTAGGCCACTATTGTGACTAACAAGCTATCTATTTAATAAACATTTAATTGGACAATTATTATACATAACAAAATTTAATTTCATTAGTTTGGTCACTTTGGTGACTAACAAACTATGCTAAATTACTATAATGTCATGTATCATATGCAACATATAATAGGAAAATTTTAATTCCAAGCATGACATAATATGAATATGTAAAGTACCAATTAAAACAAATAATATGACACTAATTTATAAAATTATATTGTGCATAAACAATAAATAAATCAACCAAAATTAATCAATTAATTATGTCATTATTTGATTAACCAATTATCATTCAAATTAAATAAACAAAATAAATAAATCTTAATTAGGATTTAAAATAAAATCCATAAGTTACATAATATTAAGATTCATAAAGCAATTATCATTTAATGACCCAAACATAAATTCCATAAAGCCGAAATTGGTCCAAAACTAAAAGCTTTTGATCATTGATGACCCAAAATAAACAAAAAAACCTTATGAAAATTGCTTTGGTCCAAAACTAAAAGCTTTTGATCATTGATGATCCAAAATAAACAAAAGGCCTTACGAAAATTGCTTTGGTCCAAAACTAAAAGCATCTTGTTCAAAAAACTTAAAATGATGAGAATCAGGAAGTCGTATAAGCCGCCTCTGTCTTCTTCCTCAACGTTGATTTTCGTTTTTTTTTTCTTTTCGAAAACCATCCCAAGCCTTACCAAGAGCAACTCTTGCTAACATTATAATCACAGAGGATTGACGTTTTGATTTGTATTTTCGATTCTCTCTTCACTACGTCTTACTCTCACTCTAACCCATAACTGAAACATGTCTTTTACATTGAACGAGAAAACTTACATACTTCAGCCAAAATCATCAAGACATTACAGGAAGTAAAGACCAAAATCAAATGGTTGAGTTTCGTTTCTTTTCCCAATCTTAAAACATTTTACCAACACCCATTACAGAAATTCGTATAAAAGACTAGAACTTTCGTTTTCGTTTCTTTAACTTTTAAACAATCATATTTATCCAAGAGTAAACACAGAAAGGTCATTACAAATACAGAAACAATGATGGCTGACGGCAAACAACAATAACACCCTTCCTCTCTGGTACTAATTGAAAGACATTTTATGGATCGGTTTATTTTGTCGTATTTGTATTCATGATTATTTTGTAAGATGTTAATTCCCTCTCTTCTTCTTTTTTTGATGTTTATCTTTAATGGTTCAGATACACTTTGAGGAGTTTTTTTTCTAAAACTTATACCTTCATTCACCGATCATCACGTTGGTTCATTTTTTAAAGAGAGAAGGAACATAATTTAATACCCAATAATTATTATATTGAATTTTTTGTTTTATAAGACTCAAAACTATAAGTCACATGGGACATTAAATATTCTAACACACCAACCAAAGATAAAAAGTGATAAATATAATTAAGATATCCAAGTTGACTCCAAGTCTAGTACAAATATTTCTTAAGGACACCAACCAAAGATAGAAAGTGATAAATATAATTAGGATATCCAAGTTGACTCCAAGTCAGAATCATTAAGTTTACCAATCAGAGCCCTTGCTCCAAAAAGGTTGATCCCCAACCTCAAGGGTCCCCAGTCGCAGGCCCGATCACCGCTGAGGGATTGAATCACGGTTTAATCTTGGTCAACCCCCTAACAGAGCGGTCCACTGCCTCCCGTTGTTGCCAGGAGTCGAACCTAGGACCTTGCTCCAATTGACCCTGTTAGTTTGCCAACCAAGCTACCCGTGCGGGCTTACCAATCAGAGCCCTGGAGGTTGACGGAGGTGTGTTGGATTAAGCAATCTCCAATAAAAATTTGACTTTAGTGGAAAGAAATAAAGTTGGGTGGTGTTAGGTCTTGTCCTCTGACAAGCTTTTTTCTATCTTGTCTTTTGACAAGTTTTTTTCGATCTCTTTCCCTTTTTCTCTCCTGGTTTCCGTCGCTTCTATGGAATCTGCAGAGGAAAATTTTGTTAATGAAAAATGTCATCAAATGACCATTGAAGAAACGGAGGAAGAAGGGGTGGTTATCGAAGCAGGGGATATTGAAGGTGTGATTGACATTCACTGGAGTTTAGTAGGAAGCGAGGAAACCCATTCATGCGCAATCGATGAAGGATACATTGGCATCACTATGGCAACCTGTTATGGGTGTTTACGTTAAGGATATTGATCCTAACAGATTTATCTTTCAGTTTTTTCATGAACGGGATATGCAAAGAGTACTTGATGATGGTCCATGGACGTTTGACAATCAGCTATTACTGATTAAAAAGTTTTGTTCGACTGATCAACCAGAAACTATCGTTTTGCATAAGGCTGATTTTTGGGTGCAGGTTCACAAACTTCCAGTTGGCTTTATGTCTGAAAAAGTTGCCCAGACAATCGGAAGTTTCATTGATGACTTTGTTAAGTCTAATCCAAAAAATTTTACCTACATTTGACGTAATTATATGAGAATTCGAGTCGCGGTGGATGTTAATAAGGCCATCAAGCATGAGATGAAGATTAAGTGCCAAGGTGGTGAGTGGGTCACTCTGGCTTTTAAGTATGAGAGATTATCTACTATTTGTTTCGTTTGTAGCATGTTAGGCCTTACTGAAAAATTCTGCAAGGTTGTTTACGAGTCAACTGAGAGAGATGTCCCAAGGAAGTTTGATGAATCCATCCGTGCTAATATGAGACGATCACGACCGGCGATGGGTAGTCAGTGGCTTCGTGACATGCCACCACAAATTCAAACTTCGAGGAGTATGGGGGAGACGATGGCGGAGGCGATGACAGTTGACAAAGCTGATTTTGGAATCATCGAAAATTATGGAAGTCATATGGCAAGTAGCGCTAACGATTCTGTGTTGAATGCCAAGATTGTAGTTGGTAGTGGGAAAGAAAAGGAGAATGTGGAGGATTCTAGTGATAAGGAGAAGACTGCGACACTTATCAGGGCTGATGAAGGTGTGGTTTTGTTGGATTTTAAACGAAGACGTATGGTAGATAATCATGGAATGGAGGAGGTTGCGTCTGGGCCTGAGAATAGCCACATGATTCCTTTTATTTTGGATTAAAAAATGCATTATTGGCGGGACCTGTGGAACAGGCCCACCCATCCTCATGAGTTGTATAAGCTGGAATTGCCGTGGGATGGGTAACCCATGAGCAATTCATATTCTTAGGGACACGGTTTCTGCTAAAAAACCCAAAGTGGTTTTCCTTATAGAAACGCTATGTAGTAGGGAAAAATTGGATCATGTAAAAAACTTGCTAGGCTTCGAAGGTTTATTTTGTGTTGAGCTTATAGGAAAAAGTGGGGGACTAGCTTTGTTATGGAAGAGTAAAGATGATGCCCGTCTGCTAAGATATTCTCGCAGACACATTGATGTCAAAATTTGTATCAAAGGGAAGGAAGGTTGGCGTCTTATAGGCTTTTATGGAGAACCAAATCGTAACAGAAGGGAGGAGGGCTGGAATTTGCTTCGGAATCTTGCCACTAAATTGACTTTGCCTTGGGTTTCTATTGGGGATTTCAATGATATTCTCCATCAATTAGAAAAGCGTGGAGGTAACCCTCAGCCAGATCGTCTCCTACTGGGTTTTCAGGCTGCTGTTGCGGACAATAATTTGGTTGATTTGAGAATGCATGGCTACGGTTTTACTTGGTCTTGTGGCAACGACGTTGAGGGTTTGATTGAGGAATGGTTAGATCGTGTTTTGGCCTGTTCAAGATGGATTCAGAAATTCCCCTATTATAAGGTGAGTAATTTGGATGTAACTTCTTCTGATCATTCTCCTATTTTTCTGGATCCTATGGCTGTTTCTTTTCAAGTGGGCATAAGAAGATTTAAGTTTGAAAATGCTTGGTTAAGGGACTCCCAATTTCTCTCTGTGATCGAAGAGGTCTGGCGTCAAAATATAGGACTTCCATTGCAGGACAAGTTGAAAGTTTGCAGTAACACTAGCAATTTGGGGGAAGGAGATAACAGGGCAATTCAAGGAGAAGCTTACTAATTTAAAGGCTGATATGAAACGGGCTCGTAAGGGAGAGGGTGGACTGAATGAGGCTGATTGATATGAAACGGGCTCGTAAGGGAGAGGGTGGACTGACTGAGGCTGATTTTCGTCAGTTTCAAGAACTATATCATGAAACACTTTGACAGCAGGAAATCTTATGGCAACAACGGTCTAAAATGCTGTGGCTTCAAGATGGGGATTCTGATTCAAAACTTTTTCATGCGGTTGCTTATAAGCGGAGGAGGAAAAATCATATCACTCAATTAAAAGATTCCACAGGACCGACTAGGGATTGGAATTCTGGTTTGGTTGATATTGTTGTGGATCACTTTAAGGATCTTTTTACAGGAACTCAGGCAAGAACAAGTAATGTTGCTGCTACTTTGTGCTAAAAGTTTCTAAAACTCATAATGATATTTTGTTAAAACCTTATATGGCAGAGGAGGTAAAGAGTGTAGTTTTTAGTCTTCATCCTGATAAAGCTCCTAGCATGGATGGGATGAACGCGACATTCTACTAGAATTGTTGGAAAATTGTAGGGGAGGACGTAGTTCGGGACTGCCTTCATTTTCTTTATAACTGTTATTTGCCTGAAGATTTGAATAAGACAGTCATTGTGTTAATTCCAAAGAAGAGTTCGCATGAGACTTTGGCAGATTTGAGGCCAATTGCTTTATGCAACACTTTGTATAAAGTAATAACGAAGATGATTGTCAGTAGATTGAACCAAATCCTCCTTGGTTTGATCTCTAAAAACCAAAGTGCTTTTGTTCCAAATAGACTTATATTTGATAATTTCCTTGTGGCTTATGAGATTAACCATTTTCTTAAAAAGAAGACTCAAGGGGCTGAAGGTAAAGTTGCTCTTAAGCTTGATAAGAGCAAGGCGTATGATAGGATTGAGTGGCATTATTTAGAGGAAATGCTAATCCGTTTGGGTTTCCATATGCAATGGGTTAGATTAGTCAAATTATGTGTTTGTTCTGCTCACTATTATGTGACTCATGAAGATAAATTGCTAGGGCCTATTTATCTTGAGCGAGGGCTGAGACAGGACGATCCTCTCTCACCTTATTTGTTTATATTATGTGCGGAGGGGCTGTCATCTATGATCCGATCATATGAGAGTCGTGGAGCTATTCATGGTTGTAAGGTTGCTGCAGGTGCTCCTTCTGTCTCATATCTTTTCTTTACTAACGATAGTTATATTTTCTTCTCTGCTAATCTTCAGGAGGCTGAAGCTATCAAGGATATTTTACATACTTATGAACTGGATTCGGGTCAGCTCGTGAATTTCAACAAGTCTTCTATTAGATTCAATTCCAACACTCAAAACCATCAGAGGAATGTAATTTCTTCTTGTCTTTCTGTTGAATTAGGATCTATGGAAGCTGCTTATTTGGGTTTACCTTCTTTTATTCAGAGGGATAAGAAGGAAAATTTCTCCTTTATTGAAAAGAAGTTGTGGAAGGGAGTGCAAGGCTGGAATAAGACATTTATTTCTCGGGCTGGCAAAGAAGTCCTTCTGAAATCTATTGCTTAGTCTCTTCCTAACTATGCTATGACTGTGTTTAGATTGTCGATGGGTGTTTGCAAGAAGGTTGCGACAATGTTTAATTCTTTTCGGTGGGGGTACAAATTTAAGACAAAAGCGAGGCATTCCTTGGATGGTGTGGGAGAAAATGTGTTGGCCGAAACATCTAGGAGGCATGGGTTTTTAGACTTTTCATGATTTTAATATGGCCTTGCTTGGGAAACAGTGTTGGAGGTTGCTGTCTGATAATTCCTCATTGGTTGCCAGAGTGCTTAAGGCTCGCTACTATCCTCGAAGCATAATATGGGATGCTAAAAGAGGTACTAATCCTAGCTATATTTGGAGTATTATTTTTTCTAGCATTGCTTTTGTTAAAAAAGGATGTAGGAAATGTGTTGGAAATGGCAGTACCATTAGAGTTTGTTCCGACCCTTGGTTGCCAGATGAGGAGCATCCCTATGTCATTTCGACTCTTAATGATTCTTGGCTAAATCTTCGAGTTTCGGATTTGATCCTACATGACCTTAAACAATGGAATTTTTCATTAATCTCAGCTTTATTTAATGAGCGAGATAGAGATTTAATTCTTCAGATCCCTTTGAGTTTTCAACGAAGTATTGATGATTGGTTTTGGGTCTTTGATAGGAAAGGGATATATTCGGTTAAAAGCGCTTACCGTTTTATTCATGTTGTCCCTTGGGGTTTGAATCAGGTGCTTCCCTCTCCTCTTTGGAAGAAGTTTTGGTCTTTGAACATTCCTGCTAAGATGAAAACCTTCTTTTGGGGTTCACTAAATGCTCGTTTGCCGGTTCGTGCTCTTCTTGTACATAAAGGTGTGGATATTTTGCCTTTGTGTCCTATTTGTGCTATGGGGCCTGAATCTATTTCACATATTTTATTTGAGTGTAGTTGTGCTAGAGAGGTGTGGTCACATTCTCAATTGGGTTTAATTCATTCTATCTCTGTTGTGTTGCCTGCTTGGTTTTCATTTGTCGCACATAAGTATACTGGTGCTGATCTGTGTTTGGCTATCTCCATTTGTTGGGCTTTATGGAAGAATAGGAATGATTTGGTTTGGCATGGGCTTAAGCATTCAGCTCAAGCTATTCTTTTTCTTGCCCGATCGATGTTGAGGAATTAGACTACTGCTAGGAGATGCCAACTTGTAGCATTAAGCAACGCTCATTCTACCCCTATTTTGTGGCAAAAACTACCAAATGGCTACCTTAAAATCAACACAGATGCTGCTATTTTCAAGGAGTCTAGGAAGACAGGTACTGGCTTTGTTGTTCTCAATAGTAATGGCAATTGTATAGTTGCTGGTAGTAATATTTTTCAAGGGGTTTTGGATCCTTCTACAGCAGAAGCTATGGGTATCCGTGAGGCATTAAGTTGGGTTAAAAAGCAAAATTTACATTTTGTTATTATTGAATCAGATTCGCAAATGGTTATTCAGAGCCTTCTTTCAACTAGTCGCAATCGATCTGAAGATGATTTGATTATTAATGATTGCTTATTTCTTTGTAATTCCATTAATGATATTCATTTTGTTTTTGGAAAAACATTTGTGAACTATGCAGCTCTGTAACACCTCACTCCCGAAAGACCCGAACCCGATATCGTTGGTGATATCCGAGTCCGTGTCCCACGAGAGTGGCGTACTACATCAG
>JANITW010131810.1:0-13897 GCA_027564335.1 Erythroxylum williamsii | reverse complement strand
TGAATTTATATGCAAGTGAACTTAGGCTCAAAGCTTCAAATATCATCACCAAAAGTACACCAAAGGAAGGGCTTCTGAAGCAATTTGAAACTTACTTGGACAAGGCAGCAGAAGAACTTGATAAGGTTTTGAAGCTGAATCCTGCAGAAGATTTGAGCCAAAAGCATGATCAAGTAGGGGATGCCAACACAAAGCACCAGTTTGAAGTATTGAGAGGTTAGAAGAGTAACAACTTGATTTATTTAATTTCAATGAACACAGTTACCACTTTTATGAACAGTTTACAATTTTTCTTAGGAGGAGATCAAGAAGCAAGTGGCTCTAATCGACCGTTTGTCAAGAATTGCACAGGAGCCACAGTGTCTTCAAATGCTACAAGGTACCAACATGATGGTATCAACATGCAAATGGGTCATTCGCAGGTAAATATACAAAAAATTAATTACATAGATTAAATTTCAGGCTGTTGCAAATATTTTTCTTTCTGATCTGATTTGCTTGAAATGTTTCGTAGATATCTAAACCTCCAGGCATGCCTGTCAGCAACTACCAATCTGGTGAGTTCAATGGGATTCTAGAAATGAAAGTAATTAAGTTCGTTCTCAGAACTGCAGAGTGTTAATATTATGTCCATGAAGGAGGATTGGAGATGTTACATGGTTTCATAAATTTCTCAAGTTTGACATTGTATGGTCAATAGCTTTTGAGATCACAACATAATCATCATGATTTTTAACCAATATACCTAGTCATAAGTTGATTCTAACATTCTCTTAAATATGTCCAGGAAACATTTGCTATAACATGTATCAAGCTGAGCCGCATCAAATGACACAGATTCCTGGTTTTGATCCATGAAACTTCATCACATTTGCTGTTTCACTTGACATGTTAAATCACATACCTGAATTATCACTTCTTACTCCAAATACAGTCAAGATTATACCGATGTTTCTTCATTGATCACTCTTTCATAAACATATACAGCCATTTTTCTTCCCAGAAAGTCAACCGCATATACAACTTCTGGCACAACCTTCATCCATCTTCAGCAGATGGTACTTCATTATTCACAAAATAACGGTAATCTGTCATGGTTGCTTTGATACAGAGTCGGCTGGCTGTGGACCAGCAGCAGTAGATATCTCATCCTTCTTACTAGGGATTATTGAGTAATATCTGCCCTAAAACCATCTTTGATTAATACTTCTAAATGTTAGAGAATTGATTTTTTATTTTTGTTTGGTTCTCTTTTGGTGAATGGTTATCAGCTAACAGTAATCTATCACATCTTCATAAGATGGAATACTTGTAAACCATAGAGAACTAGCTAACAGTTATGTGTTTTCTTTTCTTCCCTTTCTGTGAATGGTCGTGTGAAAGCAGTGTATCTTAACTTATATAGAATACTTGTAAACCATAGGGTACTATGCACAAGATACTTTCTGTATTGATGTTTTACTGTATTGAAGTAATTTTAGGAGTTAGATAAAACTGAAGTGAGGTATTGCGTGTTGTGAGTTGTTGAATAGCTGCTTGTGCTGGGAATAGTTTCTGCGGATGGTAATTGCATGGTAAATATCTTCAAGTTGAAAGAAATTTGATGGAGTATATAGATGTATTGATCTCCAAGAGCAAGTTTCTTATAGATGTATTGATGTCCAAGAGTAAGTTTCTTAAAGGTTATGACTTCTCATGGAAGTATAGATTCCAGCGAATTGGAAAATAGAGCATCAAAGCTATGCTCATAATTGGATTTGCTAGGATTCCATGCTTGATTCAATTTATAGTTGAAATAAGATGGTTCTTTAGATTCGGATGGTCATGTCAGTCCATCGGGGACCCATCATCAAAAGCAACCCTTGAGTCCCAATTTAAG
Source organism: Erythroxylum williamsii (assembly GCA_027564335.1). Taxonomy (NCBI): domain Eukaryota; kingdom Viridiplantae; phylum Streptophyta; class Magnoliopsida; order Malpighiales; family Erythroxylaceae; genus Erythroxylum; species Erythroxylum williamsii. The sequence continues at coordinate 12,018 of JANITW010131810.1, read as the reverse complement.
CCATCCGAAGGAAGGGTTACTAGTAATCTAAAGGTATTGGTACTATTTCGCTAAACTAAATTTTCAGTACATCTAGTCCTTGCAGGATGAAGTAGTCATATGAAACTACCAATAAAATCTAATCAAAACAAAACTTGGACAGTCAATAGCATATCTCTTTGTTCAATGATCTGATATATATACAATGCCAATGAATCAGACACAATTTTCGACTATGTTTATGGTAAGTAACTAAACTTGAAAGTACTTAAGAATGGCTTGCAGCGTTTTCTGGGATGACGGCCATTGTTTATCATTCGCACTAGCCACGAACAAAATAGCTGTGCTCCCTTTTGCTGTTGCTTTCGCAAGATTATGAGTTCCGGTGAGAGCATATGGTGCCTCAAACACATATTTGTAGTCCTGCAAAAAGCAAAGTCATTCTTAGACCCAAATGCCAGCAAAAAGTTTTTGCTGATTTCTTTTTCTATTGTATGTTGTAATATGTTTCAGAAGAGATTTCATTATTTCCAGATTCGAAAGGGAGTACAGTGGAAAGGACATAACTTTAAAAGATCAATAGGAAAGCTACCTAGAAACCCAAGAAAGAAGCCAGTGAATTGGGAAAAAGAAATAGAACCTCAATAGGACCTCGTGGCATTGTCGGGCTTCTATCTCTTCTTTGATTGACATTTTGTATAATTTAATGCGTAGAAAAACAAAGCTTTTGGATAGACTAATGTTAATTAGGAGATGACATGATTTTCTAAGACCTACATTCGTTATTCTGTGAATGATTGTCAGATAATTAGTTATATATATTATACTTAAATGCTTAATCACATGCTCTTGTCTCATTTCACAATGATTTGTATTCATTTTATAAATAATAATCTTTTGTTTCACCTGCTACACAGGGACAGTCCCTTCCTTGTTAAGGCTTCTAATTTCATTTTCTTTTTCTAAACTTTTTAGTATCCCCTCAAAATTGACCGTAGATGTGAACACATGGCTAGCAAAAGTGTCTTAAGTGGGAAAAAGTGCTCACAAGACCACCTATCTTGGAGTGGTCCAAGGACCATGTATCTCTCAACAATCAGTGTCGACAATTTCATTAGAACCATAGTGGCAGATGATTCTAATCTAACTTTCCAACTTCTGCTCTTGAGGAAATGGTCTTAGTAGTTAAACAAACTATTCTAAAAAAGTTTTTTTTTTTGTCTCTCAGGAGGTGTCCACTAGGTCAAAGTCAGTGACTAATCTCCCTTCGTTGCGTGATATATCTCATATCTGGAGGCAACAGCTAACTCAAGAGTTCGCTACGTTCCCAAGGGCAACCATATTTAGAACCTACTTCGGCTTCTTTTTCCCCTCCCTCAATCACTTACTACACTCCTATTTGCTTTTTGACACTTTAAGACCTTACCCCGTGTATTGTGACTAACTTTCCAATGCCAGAGTTTTCTCTAATTATACTTTGAATCTTCCTTAATTAGTTTCATCAATCCTCGTTGATGTTAGATTCTTACTTTTTATTAGAAGGGATGTGATATACTGATTAATGTATGCACTTAACAAATACTATTTAAGAAAAAAAAAAGATGCTTATTTTCTTTTTTATAATAGACCAACTCTCGTTTTAATTAACGATGACAAAAGAGTTCGAGTTCAATTTACTCAAAATTAATAAATTAAATTCAAGTTAATAAAAATTTAGTCTGAAGTTAAATTTTAAGAGTCAGTTTGAAGCTCAAACTTAACTATATCAATAATTGACATCTTCTAATATTTCAAAATAAAATTATTTTAATCTTAAAATTTAAAAAATTTTAGATTAAAATTATATTTTAGACGGTTTAAACATATTCAATTTCAAACTCAAATTATGTGAGTTTCAAAATAGACTCAAATCACACATAATCTAATATGTTGTTTCTAATTCCAATCCCAGAAACAAATATAGCAAGATTCAAAAGATTTGTCTAAAATCATATCATGCAGAATCGGTGCAATGTTTGGTAGGGTCTCGCCAAAATTGTGCTTGTGGAGAATATATTTAATTTTTCAATGTCAAACCATAATTCTTAATTGAGTGAAACATGTCTTGTCGCAATCTTTAAGGATGATGTCCAATATTTTATCCTTATCGATTTTTATTATGATTAGGTAGCCAGAAACTCCACTTATTATAAACATATGATTGAGTACAGGAGTACTCATGCACCAATCTGGAAGCAAAATCTGTAGAACTAATCAACTAAAAAAAAAACAAATGATCATCTTCATCCATTGTAAACTTAGCTAACATTAAGATGATAATTAGTATGAAGCTCTGAAGAGTACTATAAAACCATTTATTTAGAAGGAAAAAAAAAGGAATAGAGTGAAATTTTAAATTTAATTAATAAATTTAATAAATTTTCATTTTCCAACAATCACATTCAAAGTTTCTTACTCAAATTCTCATTCTTGATAGGCACTTGGAGGACCTCCCACCAACCAATTTGGACCACCCAGAAGTAATCACCTTTATCAAGTCAAAAGCACAGAACCTTCTCAACTAATTCGATGTAACGTATTGATGGGGTAGATATATGGTACTTACCAAGAATTTTCTTTTCAAATTTTCAGATTTCCATCAAATTTACGATTTGTAGGCAGATCTTATTGAATTGACGACTTTAACTCGTCGGTAGCTCTAATAATGCATGTTATTGAAGTATATGTAGGATTAATAATGGATTGAGTCAGTTAGGCTCGCTCACCATTCTGTTTGGCCCGACCTCTTAAGAGGTAGTTTGAATCAGATTTGAAGTTTTGTTAATTTCAACTCGAGTGGTTCGATTTTGTTCAATTAGGCTTAAAATAATGTCACTTTAGTTTTATTTTTAATATAATATTATTTTAATATTAATTAAATTTAAAAATAAAAATAAGACAATATTATTTGAGAAGAAATTTTGGTCATTCAAATTGAATTTTAACAAATCTTTTAAATTTAAAATTAACATCAGATTTGATCAACTCATACATAAATTGTTGATTTGGGATCGAACTAAATTGGGTTTAATTTACTAAATCTAATGATTAAAATATTCAACTGGATTAATTGGTTCAACTGTAAAAATTTTGAACAATTCAATTTTTCGATTCGATTTTCAACTTTTTGATTCGATTTATTTTAATAACTCTTATTGTAAAAAATCGATTAATTAATTAAACCAACTCTCATCGACTCTCACTCACCTCTGTTCTCTCTCTCTCTCACTCTCCTCTCCATCTCCGGCGGTGCTGCTTCCTCTCCAACGATGCTGCTTCCTCTCTAGTGACTTTCATCTTCCTCCTTGATCCATGTCAGCATCATACCATTTTCAGCCCTCCTCGGCTCCTCCACGCAAAGTTGCAAACACGCCAGCATCTTTAGCCCTCTGCTACAAGGACCACCACACCACATCATCGCCACCACTGAACGTCTGAACCTCCTCCACGCCACTGTCATGACGACCACTCTCCTTATATCTAAACCCAACCTATCACCCAACCCAAAAATCCAAAGCTATGAATTGGTTTTGGATGTGCTTTGACTTTTTGATTTTTTCCTACTTAATTACACTTTTTTATTGTGAATCGATTGGAACTTGGAAGTTGAAAGTTGAAATTAAATTTTGAATTGGATTTGTGATTTGCATGGGTTGGATATTGAAGTTGAATGATTCACGATTTTGTTTTGGTTTATTTCTAGTTTGGTTCATTAATTATCGATTGGTTTAAGATAAATTATTTTAAGTTTTTTTGACACGGCATGCGATGTGAATCTATGATGATGTTGATGATGTGACTTTATTCAATTGGAAGTTTGTGTGTTAAAACAACTTAAATTAAAATTTAGACGAAAATGCAAAGACTTAAATAATTAATTGACATATTCTTAAAATTTGTGAAATGGTATTTCATTTTTAGTATTTGGGAATTGGCTTTAGGCAAATAATTAATTGAGTATAAAATTATGCTATTGTAAATTAATAATAATTCGGTTGTAGTTAATGATAATATTTAGGTATTGACTTTGAGTAAATAATTAACTGAGAATACAATATGTTGAATTATTTGATAATATATGTGTGGGCTATCATAAATATTTATAATAGATAATATGTGAAAGTAGTGATGTAAATGTGTTTAAAAGGAACTTTTTTTCAAATTGTGAATATGTTGTAGGCTAAACTCCAACCACTTAGACTTATTAATGTCAATTAAAGATCGTAGAAGCAACTTATATAGTTAAGAACCAAATATAGAATGGTGTATATAATATTATGGTTTGTTAAAAATGAAAAGAAAATTCAAAGCTTTAAATAAGGGAAAAAAACATTTCCAAAGAAGTTATATCCTCCAACTTGATCCTCCTATTATGAATATATCCTTCAACTTGATCCTCATGTTATGAATAGATATGTATGAACAATTGTATAAGATATGTCATTCATTATTTGGCAATTATGTAAATCATACCCTTCAACTTGATCCTCATATTTGAAACTTTGAACTGAAATTGTTCGAAATTGTTAGAAATAAAAATTGTTTATTTATGTTTTGTGATTGTTGGAAACTTGAAAATGAAAATTATTTATGTATATTTTGTTTAATTATATGTGTTGAATAATTGAGTTAGGTTTTTATGTATAGTGAATTATGCTCGATGAAATTAAATTGTGTACCATATAATCATATAAAATGAGTTATATTATATAAGATATACACACGTATTGTGTAATGAAATTATATATTATTTATTTTGATATATGCATTCATTTATTTTTACTGATAAATTGAAGGAAGTTTAAGTATTCATAATCAAACCACTTCAGAAAGATATAATGATCCAACTTGGGCTCATGTTGTATTGGTTCTTGGTATTGCAAACTATACTATTTGCTTGATTTGTAACGAACAATTGAAAGGTGGAGGAATTGCTTGACTAAAGAAACAATTAGCTAGGGTTAAAGGAGATGTAAAACCCATTAAAAAAGTAAGTTATAAAGTAAAGTGAAAATTGAAAACATTGCTTGAAGAATATCAATATGAAAAAGATAGAAGGAAAATGTTGAATTTCAAATTAATAGTGAAAGTTCGTTTTCTGGTTTCCATACTCATTGTGGAAATGTTGAAGGTGGTATTGGTAGTGGTAGTGTTCCATCCCAGGCCCAAGAAGAAGTACCTGGACTTGATGTGAGTAAGAGAAGAAGGTAGGTGACTAATTGTTTTTGCACCATGACCATCTCCTGAAGTCCAGCCTTTAATTCGTAGTGTAAAGCAATCAAGAGATGCTACTCACAATGTCGATATAGTAGTAGTTAGAAAGTGGTATGATACAGGTTCATCATTTAATGCTTCTCAGTCTTATTATTATCAACTTATGATGGATGTAATAGCCTCTTACGATCCAGGATACAAAATTCCTTCAATTGATGACTTAAAAGGTAAACTTTTGAGTTGTTTGGTTTCTTAAATTATAAGTTATTTAGCAGAAAAAGAGTGAATTGTGCTACTTATGAATGTTCAAGTATGTGTGATGGTTGGATAAATATGAGACAAGAGCCTATTATTAATTTTTTGGTTTATTCTATAAATGACTCTATGTTTTTGAAATTTATTGATGCATCTGGCCTTATTAGGAATATTAAGACTTTGTTGAGATATTTGATGAAGTTGTGAATGAAGTAGGGTTAGAAAACATTATTTAGTTTATTATTGACAATGATTTCACTTATAAAGTGACAGAAAAAAGTTGCAAAATAAGTATAATTCTTTTTTTACTTTTTTTGTTGCACATTGCATTGACCTAATGCTGGAGAATATAGGGGATCCAAGGTATTTTCTTATCATTAATGAGACTATGCAGAAAGCTAAAAAGGTGAGCAAGTTTATCTATAATTGTGCATGGACATTAAATTTAATGAGAAAGGAATTTATCAATGGTAGGAATTTTTGTCGTTTTGCCGTGACAAAATTTGCAACAAATTTCTTATCACTTCAGTCTTTTGTTAAGATGAAGAAAGAGTTAAGACAAATATTTACATGTGATAAGTGGATTGCATCTTTACATGTTAGGTCTAATACTGGAATGGAGGTTTGTAAAATTATACTGGAAGATAGAGAATTTTTGTCTTAATGCCAATTTGTTATCCGAGTTTGTGAGCCTTAGGTGAGGATATTTTGCTTGACTAATAGTGAACAAAAGCCAACAATGAGTTATTTTTTTGATGCCATGGAGAGACCGACAGAAGCAATCAAGGTTAATATGAAACATAGGCTTTCTTTGTACACACCATATCTTTCAATCATTAATGAGAGAAGAGAAAGATAAATTTCTTTTTCGTTGTTTGCAACTGATGCATTTTTTAATCCTAGTGCTTATTTTAGATTGAATTTTACTAAGCAAGCTGAAGTTAATAGATGAATGTTTTTAACTATTACAACAATTGTTGGCACTATCGCGATGCAAGGTTTCTTAAGCTTACAAATGGAGCTTTATAAGTTATCTTATGGAGATTTTGGAATGTCGATTGTTATTCAACAAAGATGAAAACTTTTTCTAAGTATTAGTTGTTTCTTTTTTCTTATTTGTTGAAAATTAATTATCACTTTATTTTGTTTATAATGCTATTTTTTTTATCTTACGAATTACAGTTTCTTGGTGGGATTAATTCGAAAACGGTGTTCCAGAATTGAAAAGGTTTACAATTTAGATTTTAAGTCAACGTATGAGTGCAACAGGCTGTGAACGAAACTAGAGCACATTTGAATTTATCTGCTTCAAGAAAAGAAATAGATTAGAGCATAACAGGTTGAATGACTTAGTTTTTGTTCGTTACAATTTAAAGCTTCGAGAAATGTATGTTATTATCATTGTTAATTTTGATATGAATTTTTATAATTTTTAAATAATTAAATTTTATTATTTACTATGAGTCTTAGTAACACAAATAATTCAACTAATCCAATTTTTATTAATAATATTGATCTTTTGGCAGATTAGGTTTATGAAGAATTGAATTTGGTAAATGTCATTAACTTGGAAGATAATCTTGGATGAGAAAGTGTTGATATGTCATTTGATGTATTAAATTTGAATGATAATTGTAGCACCTCACCCTCTCGAGACACGTAAATGACATCCTAAGTGATGTCCAAGTGTGTACCCGGCAAGAGTGGCATACTAGAACAGTCAAACACTCGAAATTGATTACAATTTTTTTCTTTTTACTTCTTATCAATCACGCATGCGGAATCAATAATCAAGTTGACCCGTTTTATTCATAAACAATTTTCATTCAAGAGTGTTACTACACTCATTAATCAAACTTGATTACAACATTTCCAAATTGAAAAGTTATTACGTACTGAAGCATATTCAATTACACATTATACAAATGTAACGAAATACACAAATAAGAAAGTATCAATTCAGACGCTAACTGATCCTGATCTCTACCTCTTACTTGAATGCAGTAGGTATACTCCCGTTTGTCTAACAGGGTATTCTTCTGAGCCTAAAAAATATTTACAAATTTTGGGTGAGTTTTGCAAACTCAATGAGTAACCATTCTCGATGACTTGCCCAATTACATAACACATAATTCACATCATTTATCTAACAATCACATTGCATCACATATCATTTTAATCACTTATTTCGCAATTCACATTCAGAGCAGTCACACAGTTCATTTTGTTCATTTGAAACATACATATCAATTTTCATATGCAATGCACGCCAGATTCACTTTCATTTATTACTTTGTTGTGGCCGGGTGCCTATATCTGTCCCATATCTATTGTGGATACCGAACTCATTGATAATTATTTCGTATTTGTTGTGGATACCTGCTCATTAATAACTGTCCCATATCTGTTGGAGATACTAGGCTCATTAAACGTTGAGCCTGAGGCTCTGATGCGCATAACTGAGCTTAAAGCTCTTTTCACGTTGGCTACTCTGATCACAACTGCCTTTATCTTTTATGCATTCATGTAGTGAAATGCATCAGTCACATATGATCACTTATTCACTATTATATATCACCAGACCTTATTCCAGCATTCAATATTTTTGCTGAGAACACTTTGTAATCATGTATTCATATCATGAAGCATTTAATTCATCGCATTTACATATAATTAGCACTTCAATATCTCATTCATATATCACATTCATCGGACCTTCATTGTCCGGAATTCAACAATCAAATCACATTCATAAATATTCATAATCATTCAATTCATAACATAAACAAAACAAACATTAAAGTAAGACTATCTAGGTTTACTCACAGTACGCTCTAGGTTAGCATTAGCTTTCATGATTTGAAAATGTCTGAATGCTGACGTTTATCCGGCATATCAAAATTATGCAATACACATATTGTACCCCCACATTAATAACTTTGAACAATTATAAGGATTTATTTATGCACAAATGTATATGAGGACCATGTACAATGCATGCTTTTGACAATCCCGAGTATATTATCAAATTTCATATCTTATCCACATTCTTATTGTATAACTCAATTACTCGTCATTTCATTTTTAGTATTATTTGCTCTCAAAAAATCAAATTCTCATTCATTTTAATTTTAATTTTAACTTATACTCATTACTCATTTCTTTTGAATCACAAACACAATCATATGAACCCTTTCATCTCATTTATACACATGTTCTTGACACTTTAATGCCAACAATTCATTCATTATTGTTATTCTGACATTAAATGATCATACAATATTCAAACTTTTATTCTTTCTTATAATTTCTCCAAAATTCTCATTCAGAGCAGTCACACAGTTCATTTTGTTCATTTGAAACATACATATCAATTTTCATATGCAATGTACGTGAGATTCACTTTCACTTGGCCGGGTGCCTATATCTGTCCCGTCTCCATTATGGATACCGAATTCATTGATAACTATCTCATATCTGTTGTGAATACCGGTTCATTAATAACTGTCCCGTATCTATTGGAGATGCTGGGCTCATTAAACGTTAAACCTGAGGTCCTGATGCGCATAACTGAGCTTAAAGTTCTTTTCACGTTGACTACTCTAGTCACAATTATCTTTATCTTTCATGCATTCATGTAATAAAATACATTAATCACATATAATTACTTATTTACTATTATATATTATCAGACCTTAGTCCGACATTCAATACGTCAATACCTAATTTCCCCGCGGAGAAGAGTGTCAGAGAGAAAACGGAACAGAAGATGAGGAGAGAAAGGAAGTCTATTCGTTCTTATTCCTTTCCCATTTTCTATTTACTCTAAATTATTACGTGTAAAATCCATTGATTGAAAATGACACGAAGGATTAAACAAAGACCCTGTTTTAGGAATCTCGAGAGCGATGGGTTTCGGTGGTCCATGTATCTCCAGCAAATTCCATGGTCTACACCACTTTTTGTTTCTCTTCAGTTCATGTACTTTCATTAGCTGAGACAAAAAGACAGACGTTCTCACACCGTGCAGCTCCGGTTGCAAGCTTCGTTTTTTTTTTGCTTCCGGTGACTGCCCTTTACCACAAAGATTACCTTTTTTTTTTTTCTGGTGACTGCACTTTCTCACGAAGTTTACCGCCTTTTTTGGCTTCCGGTGACTGCACTTTCCCACAAAGATTGGCCTTTTTTTGTTTCCCGTGACTGCACTTTCCCACAGAGCTTACTTTCTTTTTTGTATCCGGTAACTGCCCTTCTCCACAAAGTTTACGTTTTGTCCTGGCTTCCGGCGGCTGCACTTTCCCACAAGGATTCCCTTTTTTTGTTTCCGGTGACTGCACTTCCCCACAATTTTTTTGGTTTCCGATGACTATAGTCGTCAATAGAGTTTACTTTTTTTTTTCCGGTGACTGCACTATCCACAAAGTTTACTTGTTTTTTTAATTGTTTCCGGTAACTGAACTTTCCCACAAAGCTTCACCAAAGTGAAGGCTTGTTCACTTCTTATTTCATACTACAATCATAATGGCAAACAACGTTGACAGTTTGAATCCTGGAACTTGTCCTAGAACGAGCTCTGATAATCGTTCACCTTCTCTTCTGTCTTTCATTTTGAGAATTGACCAATCACGTCCAAAGGAAACACAACCCCACAATCTTGACACTCCCTTGATGTCGTTCCATGATCAATCTGACTCACAGTTGCAACAGATGTCTTCTGTTGATCAAACTTTTGGGATCGGTTCTGGAACTGCTCCTACAAGCTCTGGTCTATCAACTTCTCTTTTCTCCCACAATCCTGGGAGCGAGCAATCTTTTAACGACAAGCCACTTAACTCCCTCGAAAATTCGTGGATGATCCTGAACACAGACTTTCCTGACTCTTATTGTGATCCATCGGAGATGGGGATGATGATGAATCAGCACGTTAACATGAAACAATCCGAAGACGAGTCCTTGTTTACATTGGAATCAGGAGGAGAGTTCGCCATGCCAGGAAGGAGTAATTCATGTGACATTAACAAGTGTTCCGGTACTGCAGATGCCCTGGCAACACCATGGTTAAATCCTGGTCCTGGTTATGTACAGAATGCTTTGACAGACTCCATGTATTCGAGCCAAAGCTCTGTTAACCTTTCTTCTTCTGTTATGGATGTTTCTAATAGTGGTAATGCCAACGGTGTTGTTGTTGACAATTGGTTTGAGTCATCGGCGGCTCAAAACACGGCCACCGAACTCCGGCATGTGGAGAAGAGGAAGGGTAAGATGTCAGTCGACAACATCAGTGACAGGGTGAGACACGATGTCTAACAATCTCCGTTTCATATGCATTTGATGAGCTAATTTATGAAATTTTATGAGTTTCATGACATTGGAGAATGATTCTTTGTGTTCTTTTAGAAGTTGGAAGAAATTTATTTAGTCTTTATCGTTGAGTTTATTACTAAAAAACAGAACTTGTTAGTTGCTAGGAACAATTACAGAAATGGTGCTATAGAGCTAATCCAAGAAAAGGAAAATAAATGCAGATAGATAATTTCTCTGATGGGTCAAGCTTATTTTGTCCATCTGAGAAGATATTTGGTATTATAAGAGGTTAAGTAACTTTTCATACACATTTTTTTTGTTGAGGACCTTGAGGTTATGAGGGGAAATAAATTACAGAAACTCATGCTATTGCTAGTGTAATGACTTATAGGTTCTACTCAACTGCCACTTCAATTAGGTGTATCATCTCTTTTTTGATGGTGCTTGGTATGTACAAAACTTTCCTAGATGATTGGATGAGTTAAATGTTTAAAGAAGTTAGGTTTCCAGTTACTATGAATTCTCACTGGGGTGATACTGTTATTGATTTGAAGAAATTGCTTGTGTCTAGTAACTACAAGTCCCGCAATGGCTGGCTCTGCAATCAGTTTTCTCTGAAAAAAGCTTGTCTGAGGTTTCCACTCTCCATTCCGAAGATCTGGGTATCATAGTTCAATCTTTGTTGTATAGAAACTAAAGTGTATTAAGTAGCTTTATCGTTTATGAGTGGTACTCTCAGGCCTCAAGTTTTGATGTTGCATCTGAGTGTTATTCCCAGACTTTAGTTAAGCATGTCATATGCAAAGGTTCTATCTTCATCTCACAGGCATAAAATTTGGTTTAATCACCCAGGATCTCTTTCTTTGATCCTGTTGTTTGTGGAAGAGCTGGTAATGTGAAAGGCGATTCAATTGCAGTAGTTTCTGATATCTTAAAGCATGATATTTCAGATTACTTCTGATGACCTGCATTTCTCATTTGCAGCGGTCATCATCAACAGAAACTGATTGTGATGAGGCAAATTCAGCAGATAGTAATGGGGATGAAGGAAAATCTGAATTGCCTGTTCACGTGGATGAAAGTCAACAAAATACCATTTTCTATGAACCAATAATTGGTATGGAGTTCCCTTCTGAGGCGGAAGCTTATAGCTTCTACACAAAATATGCTTCAAGAATTGGGTTCAAAGTCAGAAAAGCTAAGGTCACAAGAAGGCCAGATAAATCT
>JANITW010131778.1:0-13903 GCA_027564335.1 Erythroxylum williamsii | reverse complement strand
GTCATACTTTAAGGCGATAGAAAGCTTTCAACAGAAGCTACAATTTTTATGAAGATCATTTGATCAAAATCTGCCTAGATCAAGCCAAAAAAAATTCACAAAGATTTCTCATCCAAATTGCCATTTTCTGCTACTATTCATCCTTAAAATTTCAGATTTTTAATTCTCCATAATATAACACTTTAACTAATCATTTCTTGCTTTTCCAATCCATTTAAAGCAGTTCATTCACTATCAATTTTATTTAAACTCAAAGCACCATTTTAGGCCATAATTAATTATAAACATCAATAACAAAAGCATACACACACCTATACTCTCTCATCATCAACTTGTTAAATTCACCTATCTTAATCTCATATAACAATTCACATTCTTGAATTGTCTTTTTCTTTGCACATGAATAATTTATCACAAATTCCTCATTTAATGTCAATTTATACTTCAAAATTTCAAGAAAAGTTCGGGGTCCAACAGTGTTGCCATGCCCTTTTGACCTACTCGATATCCTATTCATCACTTGAATATGTGGGAGGAGATTGGGGGTGAGCCTAAAGCCTGTGGGTAACAATCTTATAATCGGTAACAAGCAAAAACTATTGAAATAATCATCTTTATTGAAAAAACTCACATTTATGCATAACATGGATACATCACTATTGTCAACATATCATGAACATAAAAACACATCAAATTAGTTTGGGTAGATCCAAAACAAAACGTACTACTCATTTTTACATAATGGTCTTGCGTAGCTGTGAACTTATGAGAGTCCACAAGGGAACTCCATGCTACTAGCGGGAAGACGGAAAAAGCTTTTTGACAAGTGCACTTTACATCCTTAGGGGATCACCACGAACCCACATAACATGTAATTTCATGACTTGTAAACTTGTTGTCCAAAATGGCACTAGATAAGAAACCTGATTTTTCATAACATGATATCTTTTGAAAATCATTTCATTTTTCATTTACACAAAATATACAACACTTGCTCGAAGCATTTAAAGAGCAATTAAATACACATTTGGAAGTAGTTGAAAACATTCATTTCACTTTTTTTGAAAGAAAACATTTATGGCTTATTAGTAAATTATAAAAATATAACCCATCTTGAATTTTTTGTTGGCAAGTTGCTCAAATGTGCCTCTCCTCTTGTTCCTCTTGTCTTTTTTTATTCCCTTTTTAACATAAATAAAATCTCCAAATCAATAGAAATTTCCAGATGAGAACCTAAAGAAACTAATGTATAAATTGATCCTAGAACTCTTAAACCCATGCATTTTCTAAGCTCTTGAAACCAAAACTCCTTCTAGAAATCTGAAGCCTTAAAATGTTCTTACCTCAAATCTTCTCCAAATGAAGAAATGCTTAGTTCAAACGAAACCTCTTTTCTTCCTCTATATTTTTCCCTTCTTGATCACTTTCAAAACCCCTCTTGAAGGTTGAGAAAAATCAAAACCTAACTCAACCTCTCTTTTCTCTCTAAACCCACGACACTCTCTCTACCTTCTTTCTTATTTTTGTGCTTTCTCTCTTCTTTTCTTCCTTACCAACGTTTTTGGCTTTTAAAATGCAAGCCAACAAATTCTTCTTCCGATTTTGCCCCTCCTTTAAAGCCTTAAAGCCTTCCTACTTAAGTGATTTCCCCAAAATACCCCTTATGCAACTTATCCCTTTAACTTTAATCCAATTCACCTATGCAACATAATCTCATTAACATTAACATGCTAATTAATTATGACATTAACTTATCTAGCAAGATCCCGAAATTAATCTAATCATGCTCATTTATCAAGAAAAAAATTTTGGTGGCCAACACAAAATAACTAAACTTAAAACTATAGCTAGTGATAAATGTAAGTCGATCCCATCAAAAGTGTTCGATTAGCTTTCATAACGAAAGGAATTTGTGTTTAGAATATGGTGGGGCATTTTGGTTGCAAGTGGTAAAGAAAATTAGGTGAAATTAAAATAAAAAATTAAAGAAAGAAGTGAAAGTGATAAATTTGATGAGTTTTGGAATCCGGTTCTTATTTTAATCATAACCCATACATGAATAAGCATACTTCATTGTCTTGTTATTCCCACACCTCTCATTAGAAACTATTAATTGTACGTTAACAACAAGCTCCATTAACCCTAGTTTTTTCTTAGGTCGTGTTCAATTAGTATAGGCTCTTTAATTGAACCAAGCTATCAAACAACTCAGAATAAGCTCTCTAGAATTAATAGGACAGTCGCATTATGAACTAAGAAAATAGACTAACCTAGGCAACAACCACACAAATTCGGGTTGTTTAACCTAGATTATATGATCCCTAATGATTTAACACTATTAGTTGCCATAAATGAATTTATAAAAAAATGATTACATATTGTATTTAAGATTCTAGCAATAGGTTCATATACAATACCTAAATCAATAGATATATAATAACATAAACAATTCTTAAAGAGAGAAAGAAAAATGATAAAAAATAATGATATGCTTAAATGTAATCCTCAACAACGATTTCACCTCTAAATAAAAATATGGAAGTTTAACCCTCTATGGGTCCCTAAATAGTATGCTCTACCCCTTCACAAAGTCCCAAAACCATTAACGTTATGTTTTTCCATTCAAATGTCATTTTATATTTAAAAAAAAGGGATCTGGGTAGTCACACGGTTGGATACACGACTTCGTATCCAACCATGTATGTCATAAAAATGTGCCCAATTCTTGAATTTACACAATCGTGTAATTAGATATATGGTCGTGTCTTTTCTAGATCATCTTTAAAGCTTCACGTCCTTGCATTTTCTTATCCCATCTTCACCCTAACCCATCTCCTTTTTGTTCCACAATGGTAGTTGAATTCATACATCAAAATGTTGGCTCAATGAATTGGCTCTTAACTCATTTTAGCTTTTATGCTTTCAAATTGTACCTAAAATCAAATATGAACTAAAATGAGTAACTTAAGTTCACAATAATAATCAATAAGTATTAAGAAGTGAACGTATAAATAATTAAGCACACATCAATTTCCCCCATACTTAACTTTTGACCATCCTCATGCAAAATAGCAAAATCAAATTCACAAACTAAACGCTTTTATAATTTCCATATTTCCTAAGAATAGATAGCCATAAATAAAGAGAAATAACTTTAAAAATCATAGCAATAACTAAACATTCAATGCCTCTACTTATGATCAATCAACAATCATCACCTTTAAAAACTGATCAATCTAGTAGTAAACTTGGACAAATATGTTTAAATAGTATTAATCTATGACTACAGTCAAACACCATTCATGATCAAAGCATTCCACAACTTTGAATATCATTTTATTTCTCCATCACTAAGATTCATATGTATAATCAAGAATCAAAGGACTTTTCCAAGGTTGTAATGTGGGTAAAGGTTAAGGTGAGATGTATTTGGGTTATATAGCATAAAATCCATCAATGCTAATAAACCAAGATAAACACTCAATGTAACATCAAGCACACGCAAAAACTAACATTCAGTCAAAACTGGGTAACATTAGCTTTGATGAATGCAAAAACTATATTTCACAGCCAAAATTTAAGCTCTCACACCACAAACCATATACATATATCACTCACAATAGTTGATGACAAACAATACATTATAACCACAAACGGCGATCCTTCAAAACAAAATCTACCTCATATGCATCATAATCAAATCAACCATTCAATACAACTTTAAAAGGAAAAACTACTCATGAATAAATTTGCAAAACAAATCCATTTTCCTCCTTGATACTTTTATTTAATCTTTTTTCTTTTTGTTTCTTCTTTTCTTTCTCTTTTTGTTTTCTCTTTTTATTTCTTCTTTTTTTTCAATAAAATTTGAAAGAAGCTACATTAACATTTGGAATTCACTAATAAGAGATAAAATGATATTCCTCCAATTTTAACCAACCTACATAGATGAACACCCCTACACTTACACTTTCGTACATCCACAAACACCAATAAACAACAAATGCTCTACTAGCTTTGAACCTTAGGTAGGACATTTGGTTACATTTAAAGCATGTAATGTGGTTAGCACAAAAATAAAGGCAAATAAAGCTCAAGGGGGCTTAACATATGGAAAATTCATATCAATAGAGGGGCTATTTGGCTAATATAGCTTATGAAACAAAAAATGCCTATATCATTTTCATCTTAGTGCATGTAATAAAAATGTGGTTTTGAATAGAAAATTAAAACAAACTTAGGATGTGCATGTTATGAATGGTATATACAAACAAAGGACAATGAGACTGATATGATGTGTTAGTCTATAAAGGCTCAAAATCTCACTAGCTTGTGTCTACCACTAGTCACTACTCTTCTGAAGATGATGTATATTAACCAATCACAAGAGTAAAAGTACACGCTCCAATTGGCATGAATTTTTCTAGTCAGTTCACTCTCTAATCTAGAAGCAACAGAAAAAGAGAAAATGTTTGTCTGCTTGTGTTGATTCTCTCTTTTTTTGATTGAAAACTTAAAAAACACATAATAAATAAACAAACTTAAAAACACACATCTATATCTTAATAAATGAAAAAATGTAAAGGAAAATAAATAAACTTCCCTTGCGTTGCCTCCCAAAAATCCATTTTTTTTATTATCGCTAGCTTGACTCCTTATTTTCCTCATCACGTGACAAAGTTATGATCTTCAAGTGTCACCATAATTTGGGATAACACCTGAGTAGATGGCCCCTCACATTCAGTGTCTTACCAATCCTCAAACTTTTAATCTTTACTGAGTCCCTACACTTTTGAAATATCTTGAATACCTCTTCATCTTTTTTCCTCCTTGTTTAATTTCTCTAACCTACTAGGTATAGGTGAAGGATTAGTGTTAACAATAATGAGGGACTCAACACTCACCTTCGAGCTAAATGATATATTCTTTTCTTTTTCGAGCTCCTTCCCCCCTTCTTCTTCACATGAAATTCCTTGAGTAGTCTTCTCAAGATTCTCAAGCTCTTTTCCGCTAGTAAAGTTTCCACACTAATGTTCCTTAGGTACACCTTAGGTTGAGATAGCTGTTTCTCTTTGCTTTATGATTCCATATGGTTGATAGTTCCAGTTATCTAACCCATCTGACTTACCGAGATCGAGAATTGAGACTTTGCATTTTGCTAAAACCATTTTACATCCTGATGAAACTGCAGAGTATTGGTAGCAACAGCATTAACTAAGTCTTTTAAATATGTATCGAAGTTTTGTTAGCTCTCCAAATTTTGGATGCTAGACCTTGTATCTTGTGAAAATTGCCTTACATCCTATTAAAAATGTAGAGTATTAGTGGCAATAACAATAACTAAGTCTTCTAGAGATGTACCTAAGTTGGAATAAGAGGCTTTTAGTCTATACGAGAATTGTTGTGCATCCTGCAACTCAACTAGGAAGTAGTCTTGCCGGCTATTAACTCCATAAATAAAGTTCATATGATCACTCCAAACTTGGTTATAGGATTGGGTATATAAGTTATAAAAAAACTTCTACCAATAGCATTGATAATATCCAATAGTAACATACTCCCTTCACTCTCTCTCCTCTTTATACACAAACACAAAAGAAACATGAAAAGATTAAGAAATAAATGTAAAAACTAATTATGGACAAATATATACAAAACAACAATTAAAATAAAGAACAAAAACCAAAGCACCACATTCCCAGACAATGGTGCGAAAATTGGTAGCACTCATAACACTACACAAAATAACTAAAATTAAAACTATAATTAGTGATATTTCTAGGCTGATCCCATAGAGAGTGTTCGTTTAGATTTCATAACGAAAGGAATTGGTGTGGGGTTTTGTTTGAAAGTGGTAAAGAAAATAAAGTGAAATTAAACTAACAAAAACAAATTAAAGCAAGAAGTGAAAAATGATAAAATTTATGAATAGGTTTCAAAATTCGGTTCTCAATTTAATCCCAAACTACACACAAATAAGCATACTCTATTGTCTTCTTATTCTCACACCTCTCATTAGAAACTATCAATCATAGGTTAACAACAAACTCTATCAACCCTAGTTTTTCTTTACGTCATGTTTAATTAAAACAAGTTCTTTAACCGAACCTAAGCATCGAACAACCTAGAATATGCTCTCTATATTTAATAGGATAGTCACATTATGAACTCGAAAATAGACTAATCTAGGCAACAACCATATAAGCTTGGGTTGTTTATCCTAGGTTATATTATCCCTAATGATTCAACACTGTTAGTTTCCACAAATGAATCTATAGCACAACTATTACTTATTGTATTTAAAATTCTAGTAATGGGTTCATATACAAAAGTTTGATCTTGGACCTTGTGAGATAAGATTTTCACTTATCTACTTTTTACCCTTCCTTTTTATTATTGTGATTAAAACAATCAATCACCCTTAAAATACCAAAAATTACTTTTTAGTATATGACTATTCTTAATAAAAATGAAAAATTGAAAAAATAAAATGAATTTCAAGGATATAGGAGAACTTGGGCAAATAATAAAAATTGAATATGATAAAAATATAAATATATAAAATTGAAATAAAATTGAATATAACCCTATATTATTGTATTTAAAATTAATTATATGGAAAGAAATTTAAATAAAAGTTAACATAAAAAGGATTGGAAAAATTAAGTATCAACAATATCAATTTAGCATCTTACATGATCCTCATAAGTGGGAACCTACCTAACATTTCAAAGGACAAAAAAGGGTGAGACAAGGAAATCCCTTAAGCTCCTACCTCTTTTTCATTTTCCTAAAAGTTCTTAGCCTTCTCATTAAAAGTGTAATCATAGGCTCTAATTTCATATATCATAAAAAAATGCTCTAAGCTTTAGTTTTTCAATATGGCCTTTGCAAATTATAGTAACACAAAACTCACAATTATCCCTATGTTAGTAGTGATGATTTACATAAAATTCAAGAATGCGAGTTAAGGTAACATAGAGCCAATACAATCTCATATTAAGGCTATGTTGGGCGTAAAAATTAGCATTCAATTTATTAAAAGAAGAGGCAGCTAGAATTGAGGAGAGTTTTTGGAATAAATGAATTTTAGAGCTTAAAAAAGTCAATTAAGAGCTAACAAAATTAACTAGAGATCATGGAGAAAGATAATCTTAAAAAAGGAAAAAAAATCAATAAGATTCATCAAGGTTTCAAAGATTCAAGATTTATAAAGATGTTTTCTTTATAAAGATGTTCATCCTTGCCTTTGTGTTTTTTCTTTCTTGTTTATTCATGAACTAATTAGAATATATATATATATATATATATATATATATGGGACCCTAGGAAGTGAAGTTTTGAATTGATATTTAGATTTAACAATTTTCTTAGTTTTCTTGAAATTTTTCCATGTTCTTATATTGATTTGAATTAAAGGAATGCAAGTTGAAATTCAATAATTGGATTCATACATTGACAAGAGAGATAATTTATATGGTTAGATCATAATATGGATAATAAAAATTGAATGGGTTATTCAAGAGAGAATTGCATAATCCTCCTAGGTTAGGGTAAAAATCTTTCATAAGAATTTAAAAAATTAGATTAATGTTTTCTTTGGTTGTCTTGATTGGAAAGTCATTTAAGTTAATTTGATCTAAGTATATGAATTATGTTGTTTGAGAGGTAACATAGTTGTAACTTAGGAATTCTTACCAATCTAAGGAACTAGAGCCTTTGATTAAACTAGATTGATGTTCAAATATAGTAAAGTTTTAGGGAATATCTTACATAAATATAGTTCATTTTTATATTGTTTTATATTTGATCACTGCTCAATTTAATTTTTAGATTTAGTCATTTATTTTATTTCAATCAATTATGTTTCATAACTTAGAAGATTAAATTTATGTTCATCTTGGACTTTGTGAGACAAGAATTTCACTTATCTACTTTTTACCCTTCCTTTTTGGAGCTATGATTGGAAAAATCAGTCACCTTTTAGAGACCAAAAATTATTTTTAAGTATATGGCTATTCCTAATATTAATGAATAATTTAAAAAAGAAAAATAATTTCAAGGAAATAAAAGAACTTGGGTAATGTCAAATATACAAATTGAACATGAAAAAATGTAATAAACATAACTAAAATGGAAAATTTAAAAATAGAAGTTAGTATGAAAAGTACTAGACAAAATGAAGTATCAACAATATCACTTTAGTGGAGAGATAAGGAGATCCCTTAAGCCTATACTTCTTTCCTTTTTTATGAAATATCTTAATCCTCTTGTTAAAAACACAATCACAAGCTCTAATTTCATCTATCATTAAATTAATAATTAGCGACGAAAAATTACCAATGGAAACTAAACCATAGCAAATTACCAATGGAAAATGATTTTCTATCAATAAAATTATCGGGAATCATTTTGTGATAGGAAAAATATTCGTCGGCAAATATGAAAGAAAATTATCCCAGAAAATTTTTTGATGGAATATAGCAAAGGTATAAAATTCTCGTCAGTAAAGAAGGCGGGAATGCTTAGTGGAATAAATAAGTTTTGAGTTTAAATTTTAGAGGTAAACGTCATCATTTGCTTTGGCTTCAATGTTTTTAATAAAACAAAAATGACGTCGTTTTCTTATACATTTAACCTACCAGAAGACCCCCTCCCTCTCCCCTACATTTTCGTTTTTAGTTGTATTCCTCTCTCCTTTTTGTTTGTCATCGATTTCTCTTCTCCTCGTATGCATTTGTATGCCTTTGTCTTCTTCGGCCACTGTCCTTATGTCCTTCAAAGGAGGTAAGTCATTCAGCATTTATTCTCTGTGATTTTTGTATACACAGTGTTGGTATTTTAAGAGAAAACGTTACACGAACCTAGGAGTTTTTGGGGTGTGTTTGCATTTGTTTTGATTGTATGTGGTGTATTTGGCTTTGCAATGTTCTAGAAAATGTTAAGGAAGGAAAAAAGGCATGATTTGCTTAGGTTATTTGGGATGAATCTGTCATGCCTTTGAAGTGTTCAATGAAAGTTCATAGTGGTCTCTTTAATGGTTTTCTCCTTGTTTTAAATGTCTAAATATCCTGTGAATCATGTGCAATGTACAGAAACAATCTTTTATTGGTTTTGTTTTGTTCAAGATGCGAAAGAGTTCTTAATTCATTTGTTTCAAGGAATCATGAAAACTAGTACAGTTTCAAGCCAACAAGCATTTATACATGCCTAATTATCCTTTGCAAGATGGGAACTTTATCAGGTTTCAAGCTTGTATAGAACATTTGCTTACTCCAAAATGCCAAATCAAGTTGATAATGAGCATTGAATATAATGTAAATCGGTTAATTTTAAATAATATTAAAATGGTATTCTTTTGTACACAACTCACCTCCACCTTTACTTAATTGCCTGTCAGTTTTCCTCTATTTACTTGAACAAGCTTAAATTGACACCAAGAAATAGTTACATACATGCTTTTTTCTCTAATTTTTTAGAATTTACACTTGGAATTTTATTTTATATATCAATTTGCATTCTTCCTCTCATAGACTATAACACTTTAAATTGAGTGTATATGGACATTATAACACAAATTTGACAAGTTTGTACTCTTTTGCCTGCTTGACAGTTAGCAATTACAACATGGTTTGCCAATTGAAATTAACTCTTGCGTATGCTTTGGAACTTTGGATGCATGATGTCCTTTTGGCACAGTTAGTTATTTATCTTCATATGTTGCTTCCAATTCCATGGCTACTAGGAGACAAATTAGTTCGCCTCTTCCATGGACTAAAGTTAAGAGCTTTGTCTTATTAAGGCTTACTAATTTTTTACCAATAAACAAGAAACTAAAAGTGATGTTCTACAAGGCAACATATGATAGTCTAAGAGTCTCTCCTTTAAGGGTGTGATCCAATTGTATGCTCATTTGACTTGATTATCTGGTTAAATAAATGAGAGAATTAAGGGAGGCAATTAGAGGATTAGTGGAGGGTAATGTTATTTAATGAATGAGTGGTATAAACTACCACGCTTATTTAACTACAATGCTACTTTTTAGTGTTACTCAATAAACTATGAAAAAATAAAAACAAAATCAAAAGCACTTTTCTAATTTTTTTAAATTTTGAAAATAAAAAAGAACTAAAATGAAAAAATAAAAAATATTCAAATAAATAGTTTTTAACTAAATTTTAAAATAAAAATAAATATAAAAACAAAGATGTGTAGGTATAACTACGTGGTGTTTTACTAAATAGCAACTTTAGGACATCCCAAGCTTTCAAACTTTTGGACATCTCCGTCAACCACTAAACTATTCACTAGGAAGACAAACCAGAATTGGCTTCGATTCCATCTTTTTGAAATTCCTTTTTTAAAATTAAAATGGATTTGAACTTTGAAAATCCTAAATTGATGTTCACGATGTCTTTGTTTTATCTTTCATACTTTTGAAGATGAAGCATATTTTTATGTCGATTCTAGTCCTTTTCAAACAGTGGTGCATTCCCACCAATTAACTAATTAGCATTATATGTTTGTTTTTTAGCTTAAATAATATATTTTCTCTATATTGCATCATATATTAAAGCTCAGATTGCCTTATTTTCTGATTTGCTTGCTCTAATATATTAAAAATATAACAAAACTATTGAACAAATGTATTATATTAAATATGAAATATTCTTTTTAGACAATTTGAACCTTTTGTGTTGACTATGCAAGCAATCTAGGTATATTATGTCCCTTTTCCTAGCTTACGATAAGATAAGTTAGATTAGTTAGCCAATTGCAAAGTTGAACCTAGAGGTGTTTTTGAATCACATGAAAAAGGATAATAGAGAATTAAAAGTGAAGCATTTCAGGAAGATGTTTATGAAATAAATGAATTTGTTACATATAACGAGAATGAACCTTTGAACAATCCTAATAATGAATATGTTGAAATTTCATTTGGAGAGAATGGCGAGGGTTAGAGATCTAAAAAAGAGCCTGAGTTTAATTCTAATTCTACAAAAAAAGAAGATGATGATGATGATTTTAATTTACAATTAAGTGTTAACAACGATTAATTTGTGTTTTTAATAGAATATTATATTCAATAAATCAATTATTGAATCAACAATGTATTGTTATATATTGAATTGAAATTGTGATATTTCTAGAATATTCAATAAAATACGAATTTTAGGTTAAAATATGCCACCAAAGGGAAAACAGGACATGATGCGACCAAGGTTCAGACCACGATTTAGAGCCAGTTACTTTTCAGTGAAGCATCACATTCTACAATTGCAACAGAATCAGATGTTGTACCTCCAATTGCTACACTTGTAGATGAGGCATCGCCTTCTGTACCTGCTATTATACCATCCACCACCCCTATATTGACAAAGATATTAGGGGTAAACGATATGGATGAAAGAGGTAGCCTCCAGCCTAGAGCTGAGGGAGTTGATGGAAGAATTTACATCACAATTGTTAACAATCTGTAAGTGAAAATACATAAAAACACTATATGTTTATAGTCAAGTTATAGGTCTAAATTTAAAAATGATATAAAATTATTTTCATATTAGGTTGATTTCATATGGACTGTGCTCAAGAAACATGACATCTAGATTTAATAAGAAGATTGATCTTGAGGGTTATATATAGAAAAATATCTCTCAGGCGACAAAAGATTTTTATTATCAGGAGTTTGGGGTACAAAAATATATTTTTTGTAATTTATTTTTATTCATTAAGATAAATATTGTAGGTTATAAGTACTTATCGTATATTTTCCTTTTTTATAAAGAACTTTTTTAGGATTCTGAATTTGATGCAATTATTTATAAAGTATGAGAGAGACAAGCTCGTACAAATTATAAAGACTTTGTTGGTGTGATATACAAGACTGGTGTATAACCTCGTTATATTTTTTGAAGAAATATGGAGTCGTTGGCAACAGTATTAGACATCACTCGAGGCAATGTCTATTTTAGAACGCAATTCTACTAACTGATGTGGAGAACCAATACACTTTACACTTATATTTTGATTTTTTTACTTAGATGTATTTAAATTTAATTTAAAGTGTGAATTTTGGTATTAGAATATGTGTATTATGGATAATGAATGTTATAAATGTTTGGTGCTATATATGGTTATATTGTTAAGTTATTTTTTTGTTTAATAAGGGATAAATATCATAAAAATAGAGAAAATTCTGCCAAAGTTTTTGTAAATTGTAGTTCACTTATAACATTTTATTCTGATGCAGGAAAAGTCTATAGGCAAGAAGTCTACACCCTGTCAACTCTTTTTGCACACTCACATTAAAAAGCATAAAGGTGTGACCTTTGTCAATACCTGATATAAAGAACTAAATGTATATGAAATTTATGCTTTAATATTAATGCTTAATAATTATCACTTATTAACATAAGCATTGCCTTCTGATAGGACCAAATACAAGAAAACAATCAATAACAGTCTCAACAATCTAAAGATGCTGATAAGAGTCAAACCTATCGTCATGTTGTGGATGGTAGCAAACGTCTGGAAGGATCTTCAGTTTAGGTTCATTTGCGAACACATGTTATTCACAATCTTTCATATCTAGTACAACATCTAGTAGACGGTTCGTATCTAGTGAAGTTCATGAGTTTTGGAGCACAATACAGGCACTAGGAACTCAATTACAATAGTCGATGGAGTACATAGCCCAGTTGCATAATGAGATAGATGTGTTGAAGGGGAAAGACAACACCTTATCGCAACATTTAGAGCATCCTCATTCATCAAATGAATAACATAGTTGTATTCATTTTGCATGAATTAAATACTTATTGTTGTAGATAATAATTTTTTGCTATCAATTAAGATAATTTTACTTTATATCATTAATAAACTTTCTATTTTAACAAATTAAATGTAGAAATAAATCAAAATATTATCAACAGATAACTGATAACTCTATAAATTATACATCAATCGTAAAATTATCAAATAAAATTAAATGCAGAAAAATTTTAAAAAATAATATCAGTAAATTTACTAACAGAAAAACAAAATATGTTGGTAAAATGTAGTGAATTTATCGGTGGACAACTAAGTTCTATCGGTATAATTAGTCATGAATTTACTAATGAATTTGGTAAATCTGTCAGTAAATTTACCGACAATGGAGCCTTATATGATGCCAAATTTATCGACCGAAACAAACCTTCCGTCGCTAAATTTACCAACAGCACAAAAAGATATAGTTTGATAACTAGCATATCGTAGGACTTCTAGAAAGATTTTCATTAATTATATCATTCATAGAAGGCCCCTTTTTTAGTGTCAAGGTTAAACAATAAGTAATTTTGGCTAATTGCTTCTTCTCAAACCTTCCAGAGCATTACGGAAAATCTGCTTAGATGTAAATAAAATTTTCATAAAGAAGATAGTCATTTGGTTAGGTAACACTAGAAACACTAGTCATTTGGTTAGGTAACACTAGAAACACTCCCTCCACCAAAGCTATTATGTCTTAACACTAGCCCCAAGTCAATTTGTTGCATATAATAATCTCATTTGGTTTCCAAACCATGTCCTTAAGTGTAGTTTCATACTATGGATGACCATCAAGAAAAAATTACAAACTAAAGATAACCCTCATTCATAAATCTCCCCTCCTTAAGTTACATGTTTTTCTCAATAACTTTAGAAACTATGAAGCATCTCCTCTTTGATTGGTGTTACATGTCTTTTGCTTAGGACCCTATGCTCGTCAATTCCACCTATTACACCAAGACTCAAACCATACTTGGAATGGTAACTTTAGATCGTAGGTGAAAATCAACAAGAAATTCATTATAGTATGTTGAGAGTGGAATGAATGATTTGAGAGGATTAGAAGTGTTCATGATGTTATGGATAGATTTAGAAA
>JANITW010131756.1:0-13913 GCA_027564335.1 Erythroxylum williamsii | reverse complement strand
CCTTAGCATAACCATTTAGCTACCAAATTAACTTCATTAAACTCTCAAATCTAAACTCATTCGACTCCTCACATTCAACTACATCTGATTAGTCATAATTCCTATCTTTCTTTTCCATAACGTCTCACTTACGTGTGTGTGTGTGTGTGTGTGTGTGTGTGTGCATCAATCATTCATGTTCAAAATCGTCAACTCAATATAATCCATACACCATTCATATTTCATTAACATCAAAGAACAAGGGTTTACAAATCTTTAATGGCATTTCAAACCACAACACATCATCATCTCAAAATATCAAATTACAGAAGATTCCTAAGCAGATAAACTTGAAATGCGACTAAAATACTATGCTTTCCCAAAACCAACACAAAATACAAAGTAAGGAAATTTGGAGTAATCCCCCTTAAGCTCTTGATCACTTGGTCTCTTAGCTATCACCTGAAGAGGGGACAAAAGGGGGTGAGCTTGAAAGCTCGCAGGTAAAAAATTTATAATGTAGAATAAGCAAAATCATTGAAATATGCATTTGTCTTACGGATTCCTATTTCTCAATGATATCCCACGATCTAGACAATTGGCTGAATCCCGTGAAACCATTGTATAGAAGTTCATTGATATCTTCTTTTTATAAAGCAAATCGAAAAGTCATAATGAATTCATAAAACACTTTGTTCTCAAATTCTCAGTCAAAATTTACAATTTTAGCTCCAAAACTCATAGTTAAAATATCATCACATCAACATAGCATATATATTTACCCATCACTGTAGAACACTCAAATTATACAATAAACTTGTCAATTCAAAGATGCAATACATAATCAAATGGCTCAAGGGTTCCATAGAAACTGAATGACAAAACCGAGGTTTACCCCATGAACAGAATGAGTTCATTTTTCGAACCTCATATGCCACAAGCGGGGTAGCCGGGAGGAGGCTCTTGTCAACATGCACGTGACAAACAGAATGGTTCCAGCCTTGCCCAAACAAAAGCATATAATCATGTTTAAATCATTTTATCATATGCTCATACTTTCTTGCTTTCTCATCTTTTCATTCATACAGAATGCCATGACATGTTTCAAGGCATAACATAAAATGTTTCAAAGCATTTCCTTCTTCATTTTGAAATTTATCAACAAAATTCATATACCAAACATATAAAGATTTCTCAAATCATTTAAAGAGTAATAAATGTAACAATTATGAAGTAATTAAAATCATTTTATTTTCTTGATTTGGAAAAGCATTAGTGTCTTATAACTCTATTATAAAAATGTACCGTCCTTATTTTCCTTGCTTAAAAACTTGCTCAAAATGCCTCTTTCCTTGCTTCTCTTGCCTTTCTTGATCCTTTGATCCCCTTATACACTAGCAAAAATCCCACTCAATAGGGCTTTCAATTGAAAACCCAACAAAGTACAATCACTAAAATTAGTGCTAGAATACTTAAACCCATGCATTTTCTAAACTCCATGAACTAAAATCCTTCCAAAAATCCAAAAGATTCAAACTGATCTTACCTTGATTCTTCACCAAATGAAGAGATCTTTGGCTCAAATGGAAGCTCTTCTCTTCCTCTACCTTAGTCTCTCCTTGAACCACTTCAAAATCTCTCTTAAAAGCTAAGAAATGAAGAAACCCTAGCTCAACTCTCTTCTTTTCTCTCAACCACCGATACTCTCTTCTCTTTCTTTCTTCTTTTCTCTTCTTCTATCCCAATTCACGTTTTTCTTCTTCTTGAAAGAACAAGACAACATTTCTTCTTCCATTTCTACCCCTAATGAGTCTAAAAAGTCCATTTTACACTTCCTTATAGGCTTATGTTCTTTTACCCTTAAGTGTCTTGCCAAAATTACCCTTGAACATTCTTATAACCTTCACATTTTAATTCCACTTACCCATTCAATAAATCCTACTAACTTTGACATAATTAAATAATTACAAAATGATTAATCTATCAAAACCTCAACATTAGTTAAATCATGCTTATTCATCAAGAAAAAAATTTTGGAGCCAATATTTCTACCCCTCTTAAAAGAATTTCATCCTCGGAATTCTTACCTGACTGATCTAGGGGCAGGGGTATGCTTCCTCTTATGCTCCTATGTTTTCCATTTAACTTCATCACTTAAATCACTTCTTTCAAATCACCCTAGTTAGCGGATTCAATTAACCATTCGATGACTTATCTGTTTCCTCAATATACTTTAGATTACTCACAATTTTTCCCATTTCCTGTGTCGATAACACCAATATCATATCAATATTTCGTAACATACTCACATATATCACATTATAAATCTAAGAAATCTTTCATCAGTAGCACTTCTTATAATTAATTTGTACAGACCAATTCATGTCTGGCTTAGCTAATCCTTTTTTCTAACCTGAGCACACCTTGGCACGATGATACTCTCATAGATAATTTATCTTTCACTATAGTGTCAGAACACTTAAATCTTATGTCTATCTCATTATATTCCATAACCTTGGTGTTGATCCACCTAGGTCATTCATCCTCCTTGAATCACTTAATTTTTAATATTGATCAATTTCACCTATCAGTAACATCTCCAATTCTAGCATTCAACCTTTTTTTTTTTGCCTTAATCATCATAATACAAAAGTGAATGACTCTTTTTGTTATCTAACCGTTGATATAGTATTCTAATTAAATCACTATGACAATGGTTGTGATGCTTAAGGTCAAATAGAACTATACCTTGATCTCATGTTCCTATGAACTTTAAAACTATAAGCTCTAAGCATATCTCTAACAATTAAGACCATCGGCAATTCAAACATTCACTCACTTGATTCGACATTCTTAGTCACTAAATGATGTTCCGGCGTATTCCTACTAGGATGTATAACTTATGTTACCATTTGTACTTTTCTTACAATCTCTTTGCTCAATCATCTTTATTGGTACATATACTTCTTATTTCAATCATAATGCATCATTCTTCCTATTCAAACCAAAATTTAGATCTATTTTCAATCTATCAATAAGATTCACAATTTCTAAATCCTCAATTTGGACTTGGTTAATTCCTTTCATGTGAAACTTATCTTCAATTCCATAGCAAATAGCACTTTGATTTGCCCAAAATTTAACTTCACATTCTATGCTCCTTTTGTGCACTAGATCTAATAACCTCAATATTTGAATTCGTGCTTCACTACTATTGGGATTTCTGCTTAATGTACCAAATACAACACTAACTTTACTGGGAAGCACTTATTTGTACCATCATAGCCTTTCAGTACTTATATCAATTGTCTCAGTCTCATATTCAATTCTCTTGACTCAATAATTACCTCAAACTTTAATGATCTAAACATGTATATATATATTATCCAAGATGTTCCTATACATATACTGTATCCAAACTTTCAAAGCAATCACTACTATAACAGCTCTAAATCATGTATCGAATGGTCAACTCATAGGACTTTAGTTGTCTCCATACATATGAAATCACGTTATTATGTTGCATTGGATTTTATCCAAATCTCTTATACAACATCATAGTATACTATAAAAACTCCAAATCCATACGATATAATTTATATTAGTATAATTCAAAATTCCCTTTACTTTCATTACTCATATGATTTACACGCTTTTCTTCAAGTATTCAAATATTCTTCTCAACTTTTTGAATACATTAATATACCATCAATTTTGCTTGGATCGCTTTAATCTTCAATACCATAGTATTGTCGGGGCAATTGTTAACTCGAATAAATATTTCCAAAGCTCCTTATGCCCATGATTTAAATATCTAATTCCTCCATGAGATAACATTGTCTCACATTATTTTCAATTTCCCAATTGACCTCCTTTCTCGAATGATTTTTTCAATTCATCCGATTTTCTCTGATTTCACATTGAATTTTTCTACTATCTACTCATTTATACTAATTTCTCCACACAATTGAATTTATTTTCAATCTTAACTTCCAGTGTTTGTAATACATTCTTCAGGTCAAATTTGTATCTCTCGAACATGTTTATACAAAATATAAGATAGACCTATATACTCCTTATATTAGTAATTAATGTCTCCTCAAAATCAGGAATCCACTCATATAGTTGGATACTTTACATCAACCAAAAATACATACATTCTCAGTAGTACATTCTATCTCTTATGCTTAAGTCTCAATTAGGGATATGACTCCAATATTTAATCATAAAGTATTCATGCCCGATTTGTTCTTTCATTGATCATTCTCAACATAAACTATCTGATCTACTTAATCTAATTCAATAAAATTCTTCTTCGAAAGAAGATTTCTTGCTACTATCATTTATATTGTTCACACAATCTTTATCAATCATCTATTATCATCAAATTCATCCCATTTTGTCCACATATTTATCTCCATCAATTCACCAATTTATATCTTACACAATTGATACGTTGATCTCCATTGATCCTAGGTGATATTTTTCTCTTTATCTTTGAATTCATTACTCATTATAACATCATCAACAAGCTCAATTCCACTAATATCTTCTTATACCAGATCATAACTCTTATCACATCAATTAAACAATCATTCTAACTTCTAATTTCAACCTTTCAATTGCATTTTGTTTGTACACCTTAAATCTGGTCATTTCCACCTATGTCTCTATTTCTTCTTGTCAATTTATGAAAATATTTTCAAATCCATATTGATTCAAGTACATATTCACAACAAAAAATTTTCACCATATTCACTGACGTAACCACAAATACTGCATCTCTGTCTAACATATCGGAATTCGTAATATTTATTATTTCTAAATATTCACAAACCTTTCATTTTCTCACATTTTATCGGATCATCCTTCTCTTCTTACTACTTCTATCAGCTCAAGCTCTTAATAAGTACACATATGTGTGACTCATACATATGCGACTCAGACTAAGGATCAGGTACTACTGTCTGCTATGACATGACTAAAATGCATCTAACCTGACATGTATTTCAAAAATGCCCATATAAAATCTCAATTCTGGGCTCTGATACCACAATTGTTCCAGAGCTCGCTTCTGGAGCTTAACATTCAAAATCATAAAACTTGAGCAAACACATTTCTTCAATTCATGCTCATCCATCTGATACCCTTAATTTGATTCAATCAATATTTTTCCATTCAATATCAAAAGCTATAAGCTTTTATGGAGACGTAAGAAAATGTGTTAGGAATCTATTGGTCAAAGAATCACTTTGTTTGGAGGTCAGATAACAAAGTTATGACTGAAAGAATCAAACAAGGTTTCGCCCTTAATCATACTGAACCCGTTTCGGGGCAATTGCATAACTTTCTCTATAGGTATCGGATCAAGGTTATTCTTAGGTGGTTCAAAAGACAACTTCAAGATCTACAACTTTCATTAAGACCATAAAGATATGTTCTGTCATCTAGAGGGTACAAATTGGACTAGACAATGTAAGATGAACAGTACCCAGAAGAAGTTTATGAACAGTGCACAGAAGATACACGTCATCACAAGAAGATACACGTCATCATAAGAAGATACATGTCATCACAAAAAATACACATCATCACAAGAATATACACATCATCACTAGAAGATACACATCATCACAAGACGATACACGTTAATCACAAAAAGATGCAATCTATATTCCTAAGCATCTCCACTTACAAGGATCATAACTTTCTACTCCGATGTTCAAAAATTTCATACTATATACCATTGGAAAGCTAGAAAGATAAGCTTCAACTTTTTAGAATTTAACTTTTTGTAACTTAGCCTAGATGGATACAGTTTTTCTCATGAAGTTAGAACACCAAATCTACCTCTATAGAAGACTTGAAATTTTGCACTGTGCAAACTTGAAATATCCTGAGCATAACCATTCAGCTACCAAATTGACTTCATTAAACTCTCAAAGCTCAACTTATTTGACTCCTCACATTCCGCTACATCCGATCAGCCATAATTCCTATCTTTCTTTTCCATATATATATATATATACCATTCATGTTCAAAATCATCAACTCAATATCATCCATACACCATTCATATTTCATTAACATCAAAGAACAAGGTTTTAAAAAATTTTAATGTCATTTCAAGCCACAATACATCATCACCTCAAAATTGCAAATTACAAAAGATTCTTGAACAGATAAACTTGAAATGCGACTAAAACACTGTGCTTTCCTAAAACCAACGTAAAATACAAACTAAGGAAATTTGGAGTAATCCTGCTTAGACTCTTGATCACTTGATCTCTTAGCTATCACCTGAAGAGCAGTCAAAAGGGGGTGAGCTTGAAAGCTCCTGGGTAACAAGTTTATAACGGAGAATTAAAAAAATCGTTGAAATGTGCATTTGTCTTATAAAGTCATAATGAATCCATAAAATGCTTTGTTCTCAGTCAAAATTTACAATTTTAGCTCAAAAACTCATAGTTAAAATATCATCACATCAACATAGCATATACATTTACCCATCACTGTAGAACACTCAAATTATGCAACAAACTTGTCAATTCAAAAATGCAATGCACAATCAAATGGCTCAAGGGTTCCGTGGAAACAGAATGGAGAAACCAAAGTTTACCCTATGAATAGAATGAGTCTATTTTTCAGAGTTCATATGCCACAAGCAGGCAGCCGAGAGAAGTTTCTTATAAACGTGCACGTGACGAATAGAAAGGTTCCACTCTTGCCCAGACAAAGGCACATAATCATACTTAAATCATTTTATCATATGCTCATACTTTCATGCTTTCTCATCTTTTCATTCATACAGAATGATATGACATGTTTCAAGGCATAACAAAAAATGTTTCAAAGCTTTTCCTTGTTCATTTGAAATTCATCAACAAAATTCATACACCAAACATATAAAGATTTCTCAAATCATTTAAAGAGTAATAAATGCAACACTTATGGAGTAATTGAAATCATTTTATTTTCTTGATTTGGAAAAGCATTAGTGGCTCATAACTCTATTATATACATGTACCCACCTTGTTTTCCTTGCTTAGAGACTTTCTCAAAATGCATCTTCCCTTACTCCTCTTGCCTTTCTTGACCCCTTAATCCTCTTATACACTAACAAAAATCTCAGTCAATAGGGTTTTCAATTGAAAATTTCACAAAGCACAATAACTAAAATTGGTGCTAAAATACTTAAACCCATGCATTTTCTAAACTCCATGAACTAAAATCCTTCCAAAGATCCAAAAGATTAAAAATGATCTTACTTTGATTCTTCACCAAATGAAGAGATATTTAGCTCAAATGGAAGCTCTTCTCTTCCTTTACATTTTTCTCTCCTTGAACTACTTCTAAATCTCACTCAAAAGCTAAGAAATGAAGAAACCCTAGCTCTACTCTCTTCTTTTCTCTCAACCACCGATACTCTCTTCTCTTCCTTTCTTATTTTCTCTTCTTCTCTCCCAATTCACGTTTTTCTTCCTTTTAAAAGAATAAGACAACATTTCTTCTTCCATTTCTACCCTTAATGAGTCCAAAAAGTCCATTTCACCCTTCCTTATAAGCTTATGTTCTTTTACCCTTAAGTGTCTTGTCAAAGTTTCCCTTGAACATTCTTATAACGTTCACACTTTAATTATACTTACCCATTCAATAAATCATACTAACTTTGACATAATTAAATAATTACAAAATTATTAATCTATCAAAACCTCAAAATTAGTTAAATCATGCTTATTCATCAAGAAAAAAATTTTGTTGCCAACATGTACATTAGAAGGTAATAACTTCTAGTGAGATTCAGATAGTTTTATAGAAAATTCAAAGAAACTTAAATTGAGTGAGGAATCACATTAATTGAAGCTCCTACTCCTAAATCCAACAAAGATTTATTGATCACTGTTGTGTGTAATTTCTATTGTTTTTGCTTGGATTCATATCTTGATTTTGGTCACAAATTCTTGTGTTTTTAATCCAAATGTAAGATGAATTGAGTGAAAATGGTTGTGAATGTTGCATGAAGGTTAAAGGGAATGTTTTATGAATTTTTCATGATAAATGAAAGGTAACATAAATTTTGCATTAAAAAAGTGGTGGCTAAAGTATTAGTCATGTTGGTGACTAAACTTGTCACCACCATGACAAGTCTAGTCATAATGACTTGACTTTTTACTTAGTTTGACTTGTCACCACTATGGCAAGTGTTAGTCACAATGGTGACTTAACACAGTCACCCCGTGAGGGCACTTATCATGGAGGTGACTTAAATTGTCACCACTGTGACAAGTGCCCTTATGGCATGACAAACATAGTCACCCCTGTGACTACTCCTTTGCACTCACTTAAGTTTGAGGTGTGCATGTTTATAGCATAACAACCTTACAACCCTAAACCTATACTCGTGTTATAAGTAGAAAGGAGTGAGAGGTAGAAAGGGCGCCAAACCAAGAGAGTTGGCAGGACACATACACACCACACATACTCATTCGAGGGACAAAAGAAGATAGAGAGAAAGAAGTGGAGAAGAGAGACGGAGAAATAGAGTGGGGGTTAAGAAGAGAAAAAGAAGAAGTACAATAGAGAGGTAGAAGCAGTGTTAGCAATTAAGCATCTGGATGAGAACCAAGCAAAAACAAAAAGCGAGAGCCAATGCAGAGAGCTTGAGAGTGGTAGGAGGTCACTACAACTCCTTCATTCAAACTCTTGTTTTCCCATTCTGTTTATTAATTCTCTATTGTGTTACTAAACTTACTCCTCTATTAGTTGATAGACTCATACTCTGTTAGCTTTTGATAGTTCATTTCAGTTATTTATGTGGTTTGTTGCCTTAATACTTCGCTTATACTGATAAATATGGGATTGAAGTATTTGAATATGATGAATCTTGTTATTTTCGTGATGGGCTAATCTCTTTTTCTTAAGAATCAATGTAGCTATTTTAGTCAAATATGCATGATTGAGGGACTTTGTTGTTATCTTATGTTGCTATAGTTTATGAACTGAATGGATGTAACAGCATGAACAAACTTTGCATCATTTTGGTATTAAACGAAAGATTGAGGGAAGAAGCTTAATATGGAACGAGAAAATATAGACATTTAGATTAAGAACTAGAAATATATTAACTTAAATGGTAAATAGTAGTTAGGCGTCCATAATTAATTCTTATGATAACTTGTCGAATACAAAAGTTAGACTTAGTTTATTATTCGAGCTAATCTTAGAACCCAACTGTTAATTTTAGTAAGACGACTACCCAATCATTTCCCCTTAGTTGTGCATATGAGATTAAATTAGTGAAATTAATTCTCAAGAGTTTTCCAATTTGATTAACCTATTTGTTTTTGCTTCTTGTTAAATTAGTTACTTCTCAGTTTGATTTTGTGATTTTATTTAAAGCCTCCACTCAACAAATTGGGACCAGATGTTTAGGATTGCATCTATTTTTATTTTTGTTCAAGGTTAATTTGAGTGGATCAATTTCACCTCTGTGAGAGATGACCTTAGGCAATCAACTACAACTACCTCGTACACTTGTGAGCAGGATAGCCTAAGTATTCTTAAAACTTATTTTAGGCACAACAATCACAGTATTACCAAATTTGCAAGGAATGGTAAATATATTTGGATCCCGACATTTTGGAGACGTCTTCTTTCTAAATACTACACTCATTCTCACCCATCATCACTTTTTCATAACTCCTTAGTTTCTCTTATATCTACACAGTGTTGGATGTTGGGTAAGCTTTACAATTTATAGCCCCAAATACCGCAAGTGCATGTGTTAAGGCATCAATTTAATACTTAATTATCTTTAATATGTTAAAATTATTATCCAAAATTAATAGAATTATCTTATAATTGTTTGCAGATGAATTTCAACACCTTCAAGTTGAAATTGAATCAAAAAGATGCAAAAGAATGAAGAAAATCTTAAATTCCTAATTTGACAGCAATTCTGTGACTAAGCATAAAAGAAGAGAGGATTACTGTTCACGCAAGCTTAGACTAGGTTTTAGGATAGATTTTCGTTTCTACATCTTTTCTTTTCCAATTTTTAGGTTTTTTTGCACTTCTTCCTTTTATAATTTCGTTTTCTTCAAGAAAGACTAGGGATGGAGACTTTACGCTTTGTTATTTCTTTTGTTTTCGTTTCTATTATGAGTAGCTAAACTTCTTTTCTTAGTTGAGGGGATCTGTGTTATCTGCTAGTATGTGTGAAATGTTTTGAATAAAGTTTACGTTGTTAACAAACATTGAATATCTTCCGATCTACTCTTTCTAATTGAATTCATTGGTTTCTAGGTGTGCAACTAGGGATTAATATGTTTAACTACTAGATTAATGAAATATGACATTCAGTTTCGCTAATTCACAAGTAGCAATTACGATTGTCTTCTCTATGTTAGAGTCAGAAAATTCTAAGGAGATATTCGCTTGTTTGATTGCATGTCGTACATATATTTCGCTTGCTCATTGGTTCTTGGTTCGTAAAGCTATTATTCAATTAAACCTATGATCGTATCTAGGTTGTTGTTTAATAATAATGCTAGGATACATGTTTCTAGTTATTACACTTAAGAGAAAATATTCCCAATGAATGTTTGTTAATGTTTGCAATTTTATATTGAGGATCCGTTTTAGTGTGATAACATCGATGACCCAAAAATCAAGGTATTTTTCATTAATTTTTCAGATCCAGTTATATTTGTTAATTTTTAATTTTTGTTTTTTCTAATTTCTTAAATTACGTGAACCAACCCCCCTCTCCCTTTCGTTACTTTGTTTTAGTTTTAAACTCGCTAACCTTTACTGTTAAAAATTTCTTAGGGGAACGATATCCGCTTACCACTACTACATTAAATTGTATTAACGGAAGTGATTTCTTTTGAATTTGGATGCAGGCGACAGCAGTACCAGCACGGGTTGCGATTTCTAGCATGTGAAGTGTCGATCCCACTAGGAAGTTGAAGTAATCTAATCCTAGGTTATCTAAGATAAGGAAATTAATAAAATGAAAATAAAATTGCACAGAAAAGTAAATACAAAAAAGTGATTATCAAGAAATTAATTCACAAGTTTAGCAAAAAAAGAAATTAGCAACATAAATTTCACAATGGAAATTAACCAAAAAGAGTTACCAAATTATAAGAGAGGAAATTTTCCCTATCATCAATGCTAATCTAGTCATTTGTGCGTTATTGCGGTGTCAGTTCTAGAATATCATAAGGTGAATTACTCTCTCTCGAGTTATAATCATTAAACCGTAAATCATAAACCCTAACTGAATTGTGGAATTTGCAAACTCTCAATTAACAAAAGACCAACTCTAACTAGATCTTAAGCCCTCTAATAGGCTATCGGGTCTCACACAGGATCTCTTTCCTTACAATAGTCGATATAATTAATCACGTGGTCTATTGGATCACTTAACACTAATTAATCTAACCCAATCATTTTTATTCAGTTCACCCTCTCGATTTATTACTGAAATATGCAATTTATGTAATTAATCACAACACCCAATCAAAATAACACAAAAATGCTATATTAACATTGAATCAAGGTAAAATTCTAAAGGAAAAGTTAAAAACATCATCAACAATCCAAGATTCATCATGATACAATCCATCATCATCTCATACATTAGTTGAATGAAAATAAAGATAGAAAGGAGAAAGGACTTAGATTGGCTGGAAGGCAGTAGCGTCGGAAGACTTGCTTCCTCTCTACTCTTCTTCCACTTCTCTCTCTTCTTCTTCTCTCACCTGAAGCATTCCCAAAATGACATAAGTGGAGGCTCCCTTTTATCTCTTCTTTTCTTTTTATATTCTTTTCTAATTAGAGCAACTTTAGGGCTTTTTCCGTGCTTCAAAGGTCTGAATTGTCCCCAAAAAATGAATTTTTAAAGGTTGGGGTACACTATCTGTCATGCAAGCCACAATCATAGCACTTTGTTTCCCCTTCTGTCATGATCATGGTCCCTTGTACCTGCTTCTTTCACAATCATGGCTTATTTTCCACAATCGTAGGCCTATGTTCAACTTTAGATGTTCTCCAAATCTCCTCCATTTTTCTGTATTTGCCTTGAAACACTAGTAAACACATCACGGTACCTTAAAAATATAAATTGAAGCTCAAATGCTTGCTATAACCCATAAAATATACAAAGCACAACTACTTAGCTAACTAACACAATTTTAACCTATGCACACACCAATCGATTAAATTTAACCACTAAATGCATTCTAAACTAACCACAAAACATGATGTAATATACAACTATTATATAGTTCTTTAAGGAATTTAGTGTACCTTAGTACTTGCTTAATTTCCTCAAGCAATTGTATGTTGACTTCCACTTTTCAGAAAGTCTCTAATATCTTTTTGTCCATTTCATCCTTGTTTGAGCTTGTCAATATGCTTGAAAAAGGTGGAGGATTATTTTTAATAATATTGGGACTTTCAAAATTTACCTTTGTACTGGATGATGGATTTTCTTCCTTTCCCAATTCCTCCTCGATCTCTTCATCTGTAGCAATCCTTGATGGAGTTCACTTAGGGCCCTCAGTCTCCTTTCCACTCCTCAGGGTTATGGCATTGACATTCTTTAGGTTCACCTCGGGTTAAGATGGTAACTTTGCTTCACTTTGTGATTCGAGACGATTGAGTCTCACTGCCATCTGACCCATTTAGTTTTCCAAATTTTGTAAGCTCACTTTTGTCTCCTGCTGGAATTGTGACAACTACTGCTATAGGTTCTATTAAAATTGGAGATTGTTAGTAGTAAAAGTCTTGATCAATTCATCCAGAGAATTACCTAAACTAGAAGAAGAGGCTTCCTATGCTCCTTGTTGCCTTGGTTGAAATCCTTATGCTCCTTTTTATCGATTTTGGAAGTAATTATACTACTTGTTCCCTCCATAACTCAAGTTAGGATGATCCCTCTAGCTTGGGTTATACGTCTGTGAGTACAGGTTGTTTTGATTTGGAAAATTCCCTTCTGTAGCATTCACATACTCCATACTTCCCTCTTGTAATATTAGGCACTCATTATTCGAATGGCTTATGTTTGAACTAAAGTAAATCACACGTTAATGTTGAACTCATAAAGAACACAAGAAGGGGGGTTAAATTGTGTAATCTTTTCGTGAATACACAAAACCTTTAATAATCTCTTGAAAAAGAAACTTTTTCAAGTATTAATTGAATATCAAATAGGTACTTAGTTAAATCGCAAATTATGAACTTGTAAATGAACAAGAGTATTTAAGAGTAAAGAGTTAGCAGA
This sequence comes from Erythroxylum williamsii, assembly GCA_027564335.1. Classification (NCBI taxonomy): domain Eukaryota; kingdom Viridiplantae; phylum Streptophyta; class Magnoliopsida; order Malpighiales; family Erythroxylaceae; genus Erythroxylum; species Erythroxylum williamsii. The sequence goes on along the minus strand of JANITW010131756.1, from coordinate 643 downwards.
TAGACGATGCGATTTTTATGCTGGTTCACCCCAAACTTTGGACTACGTCCAGTCCTCAGAATTCTTCTGAGTTTTCACTATACTTCGTCAAAATTACAAGTATTCTTTCTTCCCTTCTAGAGCCTCTTTAGGTCTCTTACACTTAGTATTTTTTCAGCTATCTTAGCCTCTCCAAGCTCTCAGCCTTTTCTTTCTCTCACTGGAAAGATATTGTGAGCTTTTGTTACAGTAATGTTAGCTCTTGTATATAGCACAGAATATTTCGTACATAAATGCTTATAAGCAAGAAGGTTTTTCAGTCTTCGACTATGAATAGTATTTATAGCCTAAGTCTCCATCCGCTTCTTGAATCTTGATAATTGCTTCTTGCTCCTTGCTTCTTGCTTCTTGTTCCTTGCTTCTTGCTTCTTGTAGAAATTGTTATTTTGTTGAGTTCTGTAACTAACTCAACTTGCTTCTTCTTAGTTTTCGAACTTCTTCTGAGTTTTGAAACTTCTTCTAAGTTTTCAAACTTCTTCTTGTTGGAGTTATGTAAATATAGTACCCTGGAAAGCAAGTGTATTTATATGTAACTTTATCTTCTTCAGTTACAGTTTTGTAATGAAAATATTTATTATTAATAAAACAAAAGAGTTTGGTTTTA
>JANITW010131712.1:0-13918 GCA_027564335.1 Erythroxylum williamsii | reverse complement strand
ATATTGCTAATATAAGTGTATGTTTTAGCAATATATGAATTGAATTTTGAATACAATTTGAAGTTATATTGAAATTACGTTATTGGTTAATAAAAAAGAAATGATTTTTAGCTTATAGTATACTGTTAGGCTTTATACTTGTTATTATACTGATCAGAGTATTGTGATAATGCATGGCAATGCATGGGGGGTGTTAGTTACTAATAGCGAGTGATGTTGTGTCAATCAGTAATCTAGCGAGTCACCCTCTACACGTATGAAATATATATAGTGCAAGCCAATATTGTTAAGGGCAAGTAATGTAGAACCAGCTTCGTAACTATGTACATCTATAGCGGTTAACTTAGTGCAGGTCAGCAATGTAGAACTAACTCCGTAACTAGTGTTTAACTAGTCGCGGGTAAGTGACGCAGAACTAACTCTGTGACTTTGTGTCTAAGGGTACCATATGACAAAGAAATTAATGGTGATCTATGTCGTATAAGAAAGTTCATGACAATAATAATGTCGCTACTATTTACTTTAAAAGTAAATTGAGAAATTTAGTTTCAGGAAGCATATATGTTTTATATTAGCATTGTACGATGCAATACGAAACGAATTTTTTTAAGGAGGTTTAAATTGTTAAATATGATTTGAATAGAAAAGTTAACGCTCACTGAGCTTGTTTAGCTCACACTCTATTTTCTGTTTTAAAATAAAGCCTCTCAGGTGCAAGCTCAGGGCCTTCAAATATAGGGACTCCACCTCTCGAGTAGTTAGCTTCGTCATGTGCTATTGCGTAGGCATTTTTGCCTTGTACATATTTTTAGGACCTATTTAATATCATTTATTTTTGTGTAAAGAATGCTTGTATATAAATGCTTTTAAACTAAATGCATGAGTATGCTTTAGCCTTTTTAAAATCAATTAATTTGATTGTTGAGATTGCTTGTGAGTGGACTTGAAATCCAAAATTTATAATTGAGAAATTGTGTGAATATATAAGTGTTTTGAACTTTTACAGGGACTTTGAAAATTTTGAGAATGTCAGATTGAGTCATTATGTTGTCAAAATTTTTAATAAAATAAAAACTCCACTGTTTGTATTTATTAATGTTGAGTTAAAGCTTTCCGATAAAAAGGGAAATAGGCTTAACTTTACGAAAACTCTCCAGTTAGATTTGATATCGATTGGAAGGCTATCGTGGGGTGCCAGGAAGGCCACCTAGTTGTTTTAGGATATGGACCTGTCACCTAGGGCTTGTTTTCACTGACTGAGAAAAAAAATCCTTGATCTTCATTTTACTACGCCTAAGTTTGACACTTCCTTATTCATTCATACTACTTCTTCAAACACAACCTTTGGGTTAGTTTATGTGAATGATATCTTGGTTACAAGTTCTTCCCTATCGTTCATCACTACCCTTATTCATGATCTTCACTTCACCTTCTCTATCAAAGATCTAGTTCCCATTCATCATTTCCTTGGTATTGAGACCATTCATATATTTAGTGGTCTTTTTCTTACCTGAACCCACAAAAAATCTTCTTATTCCAGCTGGTCTTCATAATTTCCAACCTATTGTTACCCTATCACTTCCTCTCTTCTATTATATAAAAACCATAGTTACCCACTTTCATATCCAATTGAGTATCGCATCACTGTCGGTACTATTCAGTATTTTGTCTTGTCCAGATATTCAATTCGTAGTGAACAAAGCTTCTCAATTCTTGCATTTTCTTGTAGATGTTCACTAGATTGGTGTCAAGGCCATTTTGCAATATCTACGGTCCACTTAATCTTATTTATTTTCTTTTAAGTGTTCATCTGCTCTTAATTTACAGTCCTATTGTGATGCTGATTGGGGTAACTATCTTGATGATCATCAATCTACCTTTGACAACGACATTTTCCTTGGTCTTAATATTATTTGATGGAGAGCCAAGAAATAACCTATTGTAGTCAGGTCTAGAACTGAAACTAAATATCACAATATTGCTATCACTATTGTTGAACTATGTTGGATTGCCTCTCTTCTTGGTGAAATAAGGATATCTCATCTCAAGCTCACTCTATGGTGTGACAATTTTGGGGCTACCTTTCTTGCTATTAACCCCCTTTTCTATACACGTCTCAATGTGCAAAAGTACATTGAAATTGACATTCACTTTATTTGACACTTGGTCACAAACAAAGCCCTTCTTGTGAAGCATATTTCTTCCTTAGATCAAATTGCTTATGTTATGACTAGCCTTATCTACATTTTTCTTTATGCAATTTCGAGACAAGTTAACAATTTCACAATATCGTGAGCTTGAGTGGGGACTAATAGCACATGTTGATATCATCCCGACTACATAATTAACTTCAATTTGTATAATCCTCATTTTCTCATCTTATCAAATGCAAACATACACTATGTATAAAAATTGTAAACACTTCATAAAATATATAAGTGATAAACATTTTTCATTCCATCTTTAATACACCATATCTCGTAATTACTTTTTGTAAATTTAAACGGAATTGAGGAAAAATAAATTAGTTTACGCCATACGTACGTATAATGCTTTGGTATCAAATTTAGTGGACTTTTTTTGTACCATACTAATCTATTATTGCTTGTATTCTTATAGAAATAAATTACAAAACTCAAAACTTTAATTTCTTTTTCAAATTTTATTCAGTCGTCAAAACGTAAAAGTTATAAAGCATATGTAGAAACCATATGATATAGACAGACTAAATAAAAAATACGATACTTGTTAAATTTGAAATTAATACAATGACAATAAAAAATAAAAATTAATAATGTAAAGCTTTCTTATTATTTAATAATGTAAAGCTTTCTTATTTGCCGAGTACAGAAATAATACTCCTTAAAAGCTATAGATTGCCATGATATTTGAGATCATGAATTTTACAAGTGGCAGTTGAATTAGGAGGAAAGATAAAGGCCGGGGAAAGTTAAGTTAGATGGGAAAGAACCATTAAAAATTAGCCACGTTGAACAGTGTCCCTCTGTTCACGCATAAGATTGGCAGGCCAAGCCGACCAGCAGCCATAACCATAAAACCTAACCAACTTACTACGATTTTACACTTATATAACTAACCGCCAAATCATTTCACCCACCAAATCGCGATTTTTGTTGGGCTTTGATTTTTTAGACCTACCAATGCCATCCCTGTAATAATAACAGCAAATTATTAGGTATCAGTTAAACATAATGTCATCATATTAGTAGTCCAAAACTTGAATTACATGTAAATCAAGAGCAAGTTGTTGTTCGCTGTATCTTATTTTAAAGAATTAGAATGAATCAACCTAACACAAACTTCCAAAGCCATCACTTGAATGTTGAAAATAGAAGTAAGCGAAGTTTTAGTTTTAAATCTGATCATAAGATTTTTCTACAGACCCAGAATTTGGCAACTGACAGTGATGTCAAATTCTGAATAAAGAAGAGGCAATTGGGTGAGGGTCGATGGAACAAGAAAGGAACGGCTGAGATATGAATCCAAGGATTGACACAGCTTAAGTCTTAAAATTTACAATAGTAAATTCATATATGGGTCAGTAGAGGTAGGTAGGTAAGGTTGGACATGTTCGGACTCTTACATTGTCCTTTCTCTGATCGAAGGTTTAAAAACATGGTTGCTCTGATCAGGAAATGGCATCGATCAATTTAAATCCATTGAATGTGATATTGAAAGAAAAAGAAAAGTAAGGGGTAGGCATTAATTTGGGGGGAAAAGGGTGTTAGAAGTCAGAATCATCCATTTAGAGAGTAATCTTATAAAAGTACTGCAACATTAGTTATAGTTTCTTTACTTTTTATATCTATAAAAAGAACAATATGGTAGCAATCATGATGGCTTTACCCAAAATTAGAGTTACTTCCACGCAAATACACACAGGTCATGACCAATGGCGTTCCTTGTCTTCTCTAATTCAAACATACTTGTAAAACACTTCCTGTATACTCTTTTTTCTTCCTTTTACTGTGACATCAGAGAAGGACATAGCATTAACCTCCTCCACTATAGGGTGATTTGTATATCCAGTTAATTATTAAATCAAATTAACGTTTTGTAAAACATAGTGGAAAGCGTGAAGCACACAATTTGTATAAAAATGATAATGAAGAGATAAGAGACATACAAAGCTCAAGATCCCATGAAGTTTTGTGCATGATGCACATTTCTATCTCTTAAAAAGAAAAAGAGAGCAGTCAACTGAAGGACACCTCCTTTAATTTGAATGGAAGCAGCTTGGGGACGTGATCTTCTGTTCCATATTTTGTGTACCAATTTTGTCTCTTTTAATTTCAACCTTCTATTTAAGTGGACAACATAAATGAAAAGTTGAGATTATAGGAGACATGATTGGTATACAAGAAATGAGACAGAGAATCACATAAATGAAAGGTTTAGATTAAAGAAGGCAGAATTGGTATAAAAAAATAGTTCAAAAGATCTAAAGGGAGCAAGCTGAGGGAGTCGGCTTGTCAGCCGCCAGTCCTTACCATGATTTGATAATTAACCACCAGAGCCACATTACATTGCAAGAAGACCATAACCGAGAACATAATTTTACATTTATGTAAATGATTTTCCTTATCTTTAACAATATAAAGGTGTTAAATTATACATGCCCACAAGCCAAAAAAGAGTTGAAAGGAGCCGTCTTAAATGCATAGTAACACAGAAACTTTATTTAATGCCCCCTGTCCACCACCTTCCTTTCCGCAATGTTCATGAAAAAACCGTGTCTTTTCCCTGCCTCTTTCTGCCCATTTATTCATATATATACATACACCTCAATACGTTTGTATACAAGGCCTAAGGTGTGAAGTTTCTTTCCAACCCCCTTTAGAAAGGTTTCAGGGTGTGTAACTGTTGTTTCAGGATTTGCTTATCATCGAAAATGGAGGATCATGAGCTCCTGAAGAACATCACTCATAACAACAATAGCACAGGAGTTGAAAGTGGATATTCGGGAGTCCCAATTCACAGCCAGGTCAAAAGGATCATCAAGCAAGAACTTGATATAATCAAGTATCCATCTTTGCAGGAGCTAGAGATGAGAGGCGTCATAAGCAGGATCAAGCGGCAGCGCTCACGTTCACCGCTTGGTTTAGCAGAGAGACCAATCGCAGTGGGCAATTAGCAGAAATCAGTCCATATTATCTGAAGTAACCGTTTAAGAGTAATTTGAAAGTTGATCTAGTCTAGATACATGGATGTTTAAGTTTATTGTTAGGAGTTTAATTATGTTCATGTATTAGTTACATAATTAGATATTGGTCCATGTATGGTTTTGAGTTTATGTATAGTTGAAATACAACCTCTTCTTCTAAACAATTCTCTCATCTTTAAACCTCCTCACTTCTTAACAATAACATCCATAATGCTATCTATTTAGCTGCCAATGTTTAGGTTTAGGCGCCTTTTCTCTCCGTTGTTTCTACACAAGTTCACCTCAGTTTTTGACCATCTTCATCTTTGTATATATCTCAGATGTAGCACACGATAGCAGGTTTAAATATGTAGTGAAAACTTTTATACTCTAATTGCTTCCCTTTTCATGTTTTTCTTCTTAATGTTTAGGCGATATCTCTAGCTCTGTAGTCTTCCAGTTTTGATAGGTCCCAGTAGCCTGAGTCTGTGAACGGAATATAACTCCATACTGGTTCAGTTCATCAGAACAACAAGCAACTGCATATCCATTTCTGAAGAAGAGTTCAAAACTTGTAGGCCGGCAGGACCCGGGTCCTTCCCAACAATGATATACTATTGAAGCATATTCGTGAATCAGCTTCCTTATACAAAGTTCAAAGTCAAAGATGAACTTTGAACCCCTACCTTTGATTCTATTGGTGTTTTAGGAAATCAAGGGAACTTAGATGCATTGTTTATTTGGTGTTTTAGGAAATCAAGGTAACTTAGATGCATTGTTTATTTGTTTTCGCTCTCCAAAGAAGAAAAAGAAAAATAAAGAGAGAGAGGCACTTGTGCGTTGATCATTAGCATCTCCTCGGAGGAATATAACATAGTAGTTAGATTCATCTCCTTGTCAACTCTACTAATGTCGTGGGCAATCATGGATTGTCTGATTTATGATTCAGCATTACATTTTCAAAAGATTTACATGATAAGCACATAGAAATCGCTGTATTGATTTTCCAATGTTATAAAACTTATTTATTAGTAGAAAGCATATTCACTGTCTGACATCGGAATATAAACTTTTTGGTTGCATTTTTTGTGATTGGTGCTCAAAGGGGCACAAAGAGGAGGATCCAAACCATCAGTAGCACTTCAAAGACACTTTAAACGAGCAAAATATTACAGTCCAGAGTTGAGGAATGCAATGCTTAGAGAAAATAAAACAGAGGACATAAATTATAGTCTTTTCCATTGCTTACTCATGCTTTACATTTAAACATCTCAAACTAATTGCAAATGGGAAGCCATAACTCTCAGAAAATGCTATGAACTACCCCTTTAAATGGTCAAAATTTTTAGAAAACAGGGGTAGCATATTCAAAAGGTAAGAGCACAGCGGTAACATACACGACAAGAACATAAAAATGATACCCTTGAAGGTGGACAGCCTATATTTCGCAACTCTTCATCTGCAGATCAGCTTTGAGCAGCAGATGTGTTCTTGGACAATAGTGACTTCAGCCGCCTACTCAGTTCCCGCATCACATCTATAATTACAGATTTCTTTTGGATCCTGAACTGGATAGCCAATTCAGTTGAAGCTGAAACACCGCGTTTGATTAAGGATTCATCCTCCATTATTTTGGTGGGGAAGTGTCCCAAAGCAATTACACACAGCGCAATTATAGTACGGAAAGCTGACGCTTCAATTTCAGTCCCTAGAGGAGCATTGGCTGCTAAAGACTGCAGAGTATTCAAATCATGCCTTTGCACCATTTCCACATCATTTGCAAGCAGTACTCTAAGGGCTGCCAACAAGCGTGGTTCTACCAGTTCCTCACCCCCTATGGTTACCTGTTACAAGAGACAAAAGGGGCTATACAACTAACTGTTGCTTCTGATTCTGCAAATGTAAGACCACCTCTGTATATGTAGCTAAACTAAACAGGTTGCAATTTGTCCAACAATGTTACAACCAATCATTATATGTTACAACCAATCACATGGGTTATTCATTTTGACTTTTGTTCAAAACAAAATGTTACAACCAATCAAATGCATCAACTTATGGGTCACGATTATATTTTACTCATAAACCTAGATACCAATGATGTTTTGAATTTTCAAACTTTCAATATAGTCAGTAGAAAGTAAAATACTCTAATATTTCCCTGCCGTTATTACAGGCCAGAACAATAAACAAGAAGAATTATTCCGGATAACAAGCCGTAACAAAGAGGCATAACACATGGAATTTCGGCTGACTTAAAGAGTCACTATGGAAACAAGATGATGCAACATAAAACAGGATTAAGATGCTACATAAAAATAGTTGAAAAGAAGGTGGTTTACTAGAGGCCCAGGCCCCAGAGCTTTTGTCCTGACACTCAGATAGCAGAGGAGAAGAAATTAAGCCTGTTTCAACCTATTGTTTAAATAACTGCAAAACGATAACCTTCAGATTGGGTGCTTGTCCATGTCGAAGAAAGTTATTCGAATGAAATAAATGGCTAGATGATTAGAAGGAGGAACTCAAACCTTGAGATTTGGTGCTTCTCCATGTAAATTTAACTGGGTAAGAAGCTGTTGTTGCCATGGCAATGGAGATGAGAAATTGGGTGAAGTTACACCAGCAGCCATGCTCGCCGCATCAAGAAGAGCTCCATCATATTTAAGCTCAATGCAGTCATAAGGGTTCGAAGAAACTACAAATCCATAATCCAGTAGGAAAAGATCATTGCTCAAACAGCCATAGTTAATTAGAATAGAGTCATTTTCTTTGATTGGTACTTGGGCCACAACCTGTTTTGAGAGTGGAAGAGGGATTTGCAACAGAAAACAAAATATGTAAGTTCTCCTGGTTCATGAATCAAATCTACTGCAAAAAAATTGAGAAAAAGATGGAAACTTGCTTTGATAAGCATATTTTCATTCTTAACATCTTGTTCTTGAACAATTTGTGCATTTGGATTGAAGCTGTGGTTGCACATATCAATGAGAGGAAGCATCATTGGAGTATCGATGTGCGAGCCGTCTGGAAGCTTTTTTCCATACAAACGAAATGCCCTAGAGGAGACAGCTGACATTGCCCATCCAAGACCTGATGCATCTATATCCTGGCCCTCAAAAGGGTGATTGTCTGATTTCAAACTGTGCAAAGCATGCTTGACTTCTTGCTCAAAATCAAGAAGGAAGCGACATCTTTTATTGACCTGGTACAAAAGTAAGCTGCTAGTTACAACCAATACTATGCCAAAAACACAGGGAACCATATAGGAAAAAAATGGTTTCTTTAAACTTTAACTGGTTTTTTAGGAGAATCCCTATTCAGGAAATAATCTGGTACATTCTAGGTAACATGAATTCATGGTGTTTTTCCTCCTTCTTGAGGCCTTTACCAGCAAGAATTGGCTATCAAGCTTGTCACTCAATTACCTGAGAAAGAAGTGGAGCATACTGCAAGTTCTTTATATCATCTCCGGAGAAAAAGATAGGAACATTGTAAGTTTCAGGGAGATTGCTAATGTATGGCCACCAGAAGGATCCAATCTTTGCTCTCTCTTGCAGAAGCTTTAGACCCAATTTCATTGCCCATAGTTCCTCTGCCAATTTCTCCGAAATGTCCAATTTACTCATATTCAAAAGTGTAAACAGCCTAATCTATAACGAGGTTGTTATGAACCTATATTGACAAAGACAGCATACAATGTATTATAACGCACAGCAGTAAGGCCTCACAGAATGACGACACTAATCAATGCTTTACAGAATGACGACACTAATCAATGCTTTCTTCGCAAAGAAAAGACTTACGTTAGTGCGTTTGAAGCACAAAAAATGCTCAAAATTTAATCTACGCCCCATAAATACCTAAGGGTAATTGCCAACTGAAAATGACAGAATCTTCACTGAACAGGCAAGCAATTAAGAAGGTATAATTTTATTTTCATCCCAAAACTTATTCATCACCAGAACTGCAGTTCTGAATCAGCAAAACTTGCATAAATTGGGCATTCTCTAGTTGGATTACAGTTACACAGAAGTTCACAGAAGTTCAACAAAATTACTAGCAAACGCAATCAAACTCCACACAAACAGATAAGATCAAACCAACAAACCGAATCCAATTGGTTTCCCTAAATGCAGAGTTCAAAAGCCCGAATAACAAGAAACCAAAGTAAAAGTCCATACCAGGAACTTTATTGGCCAAATTCACCAAAACAGAAGTAGCCCCGTCAACATTGCGGGATTCATGATCCCCAAATTTCAAGGGGACATGCGCAGGTAAGGCAATGAGTAGAGAGCCTTTTGACATTTCTTCACAAGCAACAAGTCCAAGTCCATGGGCACCGTTTGGTAATATCTTAACACCCCGGTGTATAAACCCACCTTCACGCCTCACCCATTTGATGAGGTCCGGCGGCTGAGGGACTAGACGAGCAGTGGCTGTGGCGGCGCATGTGAGTGGACGGCAATGAGTGAGCGAGGCCATCAGCATCATCTTTGAGGCGGCCATGAATTGATCGGAGCTCTCAAAACGTTGCTGCTGTGGATGAGGTGGAAGTTCTGAAAGGCAGTCGGTCTTGGGTTTGGCTGACCTGGCCAACGTTTGTTATTAAGGGTTTACGCTATTCACGGTTACTTTTGGTATGATTATTTATTTGGTTTGTGATTGCATAAAATAAATTAGATCATATGGTCCAAAAGGCTTTGAAGATAGCCTACAAATGAAAGTCTAACAAATGTTTAACCCGAGAATTAGTGAACAACGAAAAATTAGGAGCGTGTGGTGAAATGTGTTAAATATGTGGAAGTATATAAAAGTTAATAATAAGTCACACCTAAAAGTTGAACCAAGAAAAACAGGTGGTTTAGGAATTTCTAGTGATTCAAGAGCAAGAAAAGGAGGGACTGGATCTTTCTCTACATAAAGCAGTTCCAAAAGATTCTCAACATTGGCAAAGATTGATCGTGATAGATCTCAGGATCGCAATTCTGGCCAAGGAAGCAAGGGGAACAATGACGACTTGACTCCTGCATAGTGTCACGAAAGAGACGTCAATGCGCTGCCAGGGATGGCAGCGACGTAGGCAGCCTTTGGTAGGGAATCCTCCGGCGATAAAGGGAATTCTACGTAGTACCAAAAGCATGTTCTCTTGTGAGCGTCTATCCCCTACCGATCCTCGCCCCATCAAACGAACCAAGCCTCCAGATCCACCTTCAGGTCCGACACCTCAGAGCCTATCCATGAATCATCGAACCCATGGTAATGGCAGCTATGGTTTTAAACAGGTGTCATGGAAAGATAAAGTGCTGAATCGGGAGAAGAGCAAGAAGTTAGCATATGATGCAAGGGAGAAACTCCCAGTTGACCTCATAGAAAAAGGAATTGTCAAACGAGACTACAAAGATGGGAATAAGAATTTTCCGATATTCCAAGTTGATCCTACAGACATGGAGAGTCTGGAGGCCCCTTGGCAACAATCTGTTGTAGTATATCTCATTTAGGGTTTTGTATTCTAAAATTGAGCAGCTATGGAAGCCAGTGGGAGGGTTTGACGTCCTGGATATTGGACATGACTGCTTTCTGGTTAAGTTTAATCATGGTGCTGATTTCGACATAGCTATGGAAAAGGGCCCATGGTTGATATTTGATCATTATCTGTCTGGACGACAATGGACTCCGGGATTCTCAGCGGTGCATGCTACTATTGATTCTACACTTGTTTGAGTTCGTTTCCCTGAATTGTCAGTTCAATACTATGATGAGGATTTGCTGCTAGCGCGAGCAACTGGTATTGGTCGTCCAGTTAAGGTTGATAAGCATACCATACTGGCTAATCGTGGTCGTTTTGCTAGGGTATATGTTAAGATTGATTTGGACAAACCTCTAGTGGGTCAACTAGTAATTGATGGTACAACTTATTACGTTGAGTACGAGGGACTTCACACCATTTGTTTCAAATGTAGGAAGTTTGGCCATAAGGAAAATACTTGTCCTCTTTCACTAACGCTGCTTGGTGTAAAGGATGCTGGGTTACCTGAGGAACATATCGGCGAGGAGGAGCAAATGGAGGATGCTACGTGCCTAATCATAGTTGCTAAAGAAAGTAGGGACAGCCATGACACAAGGGCTAGGATCTTGGATGGTGGTAGAGAAACAATTTAAGCGATCTTGGCGGGTTACGAGCATGAGAAGCAGGCTGAGTTTACATTTGAGGTTGGGAGTAGTAGTGTCGTTAAAAAGCTTGGTAGGCCACCAAGAAGATAAGAGATGCCCACTAGGCCGAAAAGCCCCTCTCAATACTGCACCGATAATTATGAGTCCAACACCCTTTGGTGAAGTTGTGGGGGGCCTGTTTCAACATCTTGGGTCTTGACATCAAGAGGGTCTAAGTCGACTGCCTAGTAGAGTTTATAATCATGCTTCTTCTTCGATTCCGACACCTAAACCAACACTTGTTCTCAATATTACTTCTCAGTTTCGTCAAGCTTTCCAAGCTTCTCCACCGCCTCCTAACTCCTCTGCTATACTCCATGATGGGTCAAATAAGGATCGAATTTAAGTTTGCCACGATTATAAGCCCCCTGACCAGGGTAAAGATAAGGACCAAGCCCCAGGAAATGATGATACTGTAACTTTAGCAATAGGAGAAAATGATAATGCCCCGGCTACTCTCATTGATGACGGCGTGGATGTGGACATGTTCCCAAGCAGTCTTGCTTGTTAGTGTGCTCTCCCTGCTTTTGTCCCTTTCTTATTTATGTTTAATAACCTCAATAAATTATCTTGGAATTGCCGAGGAGCGACCTATGCTGATTTTGTCGCTTATGTGAAGGAGCTTAGTAAAAGTAATAAGGTGGATGTTCTGATTATTTTGGAGCCTCATATTTTAGGATCAAGGGCTGACAGGATCTCTCTTTCTCTTGGTTTGGAAAATATTGCACATGTGGAGGCCTCTGGTTTTTCTGGGGGTATTTGATGCCTATGGAATTCTTAGTCTCTCCATCTTGAGATTCTAGTGTCTCATAAGCAATTCATCCATGTTTTAGTTCCGGATATATATCACCAAGTTTGGTTCTTGATTGTAGTATATGCCAGCCCTCATCCTTCAGGACGTGTGTCCTTTTAGAGAGAAATATCTCACCTCAGTGTCATCACTGATCTTCCTTAGGTACTGATTGGTGACTTTAATGACTACTCTTGTATCACTGAGAAGCGAGGTGGAATTTTTGCCATGAACAAGACTACTCGCTTTAGGCAAAATATGCATGCTTGTTACCTTATGGATCTTGGGTATAAAGGTGCTCCTTTCACTTATTGACATAAGAATAATGGTGTTTTTTCCACATTCGTATGCCTTGACAGGGCTATATGCAATGCAGCGTGTAGGGTATTGTTCCTAAAAGCTTCGGTTCATCATTTACCACATACTCATTCTAACCATAACCCAATTGTTTTAAAACTTTTTGGTTTTGTCCCGCCTGTGTGCTCTAGGCCTTTCCGGTTTCAAGACACATGGACCTACCATCAAGGGTTCTTTCCAATTCTTGAAATAACATGGACTAAGAATCATTCTTCACTGTCTGACACTCTTGCCAAGTTACTGAAGTAGCTCTTTTGTTTAACAAGGATATCTTTGCCAACATTTTTCAATAGAAATGAAGGGTTCTAGCCCGTTTGGAAGGAGTTCAACGTTAATTAGCCTACAATCAGTATTGTTAAATGTGTTGAATATAATTTGTATTCACTATATTTGTGTACATAGGAACAAGGTTTATATAAAAAAATTCCTATGACTATCTAGGAAGTAATCTAGCTATTAACTATAAGAAATCTCTCAATTATAAGAGAGATTATAGGAGTAATTATAACAATATTAATGCAGGATCAATGTTAATATATCTAGTCAACACTCCCCCTCAAGTTGGTGCATAGATATCGCACATGCCCAACTTGCAAACAAGGTTATGAAACTATTTATTGTAGAGTCTTTTGGTGAAGACATCTGTCAGTTGTTCATTTAACCCTACATAGAATAATTGCAGAGAGCCATTCACAAGTTTCTCCTTTACAAAGTGTCGATCAATTTCTATGTGTTTTGTTCGATCATGCTGAATAAGATTGTGAGTTATACTAATGCAGCTTTGTTATCACAGTGGAGAGATGAACTTCTTTCATCCGTCAGTTGTAATTCATTCATCAGCTTCTTTACCCACAATAGTTCGCACACACCTTGAGCCATAGCTTTATATTTGGCTTCTGTATTGGATTTGACAACTACATTCTATTTCTTGCTTCTCCAAGTGATTAGATTTCCTCCTATGAGTGTACAATAACCAGTGGTTGACCTCCTATCATCTAGAGATCCAGCCCAATCAACATCTGTAAATGCTTATATCTTAAGATGACCATTGTTAGTGAACATAAGGCCTTTTCCTGGAGTAGACTTTAGATAGCACAAAATGTGGAACATAGCTTGTAAGTGTGGTTCTCGTGGATCATGCATGTACTGACTTACCAGACTAACTACAAATGCTATGCTTGGCCTAGTGTGAGAAAGATGATTCTTCCAACTAACCTCTGATATCTTCTCATATCCACTAATCTACTCGTTCCTACTTGTACTTTGTGATTGCTTTCGATAGGAGATTGAGCTAGTTTACAACCCATCATACTGGTGTCTTCTAATAAGTCTACGACATATTTTCTCTGGGAGATAAAGATTCCTCTTCTTGATCTAGCGACTTTAACTCCCAAGGA
>JANITW010131623.1:0-13936 GCA_027564335.1 Erythroxylum williamsii | reverse complement strand
TAAAATTCACCTACAAGGTTAGGATATTTCATTTATGGAGGATAGCTAATTCAATATTAAGGTTGACAAAAATATCACTCCCAAAGAGAAAGTCATTCTCCTTTACCGTTAAAACTTTTAATTAGTAAATTGTTGTAATCTTTTCTTAATTAGTTACTGCACAAATTTGTCATCTTCATAGTTATTTTGGTCGTATTAAATTGGGTAGTTATTTAGAAATTTATTTAAGTTTTTAAAAAAATTATTTACATTAATTTAACTTTTCTAAAATTTCATCCAACCCGATTTCAAACATTGTCAGCTAGCATAGATTTGAACTTTTTCATAATCCCTGTAGACACGACTCAGTTCTTACCGATATATTACTCAGTCCGACTATGGTGCACTTGCAGTTCACGAATAGCAAACTACAAACAAAGTGAAAATAATAAACAAAGCGCAAATAATAGACAAAGCACAAATAACAAATGAAATGCAAACAACAGACGAAGTGCAAACAACAAACAAAGCAACAATATTAGATGATACAAATAGGAAGATACTCTAGTACGTCAGACAGTTAGTTAGTTGGAGTTAGTTACAGAACTCAACTAAATAATTGTCTCTTGAAGATTCAAGAAGTAGTTTTCAAGTAGTGGAGACTTAGGCTATAAATACTAGTCCTAGTTGAAGACTAAAATAAAATTTTGCTTACAAGAGAGAAAACTATGATTGTACAATACTTAAAGAAAATCTTGTTTTCAAAGTGTGAAACAAAAGAGCAAAACCTACTGTAATGAAAAGCTCAAGATATTTTTTTCAGAGAGAGAAAGAAAATGTTGTAGCCTGGAGAAGCTAAGATAACAAAAAGAATACTTTATCAAAAAGACCTGAAGAGTCTCTGGAAGGGAAGAATGAATACTTGTAAAAGTTGAAAAGTATAGTGAAATCTCAGACAAACTCTAAAGATTGGACGTAACCCAAGGTTTGGGGTGAATCAGTGTAAAATTACGTCATCTATTCTCTATCTCATACTTTAATTTTCTTGTTGTTAGACTAGTAGATAAAGTTACTTGCGATTTCAATACTTATTAATTTTTAGTAAAGTGTTTTTGGTATTCATCTGATAGTTGTAAAGATATTCAAGAAATCTCAAAAGATTAACAATTTCGAAAAGATTATACAATTCAACCCTCCTTTTGTGTATTTTGTATACTTTACGAGATTCCTATATTAACAAGTGTTTTACTTCATAATTTTTATTTTTCTGTAAGTAAATCTAGAACAATCGTATATAAAGGTAATATACTACCTCATGCCTCCTTTACCTATATAATTATTAAAATCATCCGAGTCTATGTGAACTAAGTCTAGCAATTTTAACTCTCTCAGTTACTGATTTAAAGGGTTTCTTAAAACATTTAGCCTCAACACAAATTTGACATTTTTCCATTTCATTAGTGATTTGTTTAGGTAACAAGTTTAAGCTTTGTATCCTCTTAGTTGACCTCATATTCATATGCCCAAGTCTAGAATGTTATAAGTCTAAAGACTCAACAATATAAGCAGAAGAAGTAGATACATTCATTTCAACTTCAAGTACAAATAAGCCTCCATTACAAAACCCTTTTCCAATAAAGTTTCCATTCTTAGTTAAAACTAGCTTATCAGAATCAAAGATCACTTTAACTCTAGCTTTGTTAAGCAATGCACCAAAAATCAAGTTTTTACATACATCAGGAACAAATAAAACATCTTTTAACACTACACTTTTCCAAAAGTGACTTTGAGAGTGACCTTCCCAACTCCTTGAATAAGAACTTTGCTAGAGTTGCCCATGTATCCGAATTCACCATCAGTAGCATCATTTAACTTCTTAAATAGGTCTTTGTTGGTGCAAATGTGGCGTGTAGCTCCCGTGTCAACGATCCACTCAACCAAATTTTCAATAAGGTTGACTTCGGGCACCATAGCAATAATGACCTCCTCATCATTACCAGCTTTAACCGTATTAGTTTGAGGCTTACCAAAACTCTTCTGGTCACCCTGTTGGTACCCTGTCAGGTTTCCTTTCTCAAATTTTCGCAATTTCTATCTTTGGTCTTTCTTTTCATAGGTGATTATAGCTTGACAATTAGCAGTAGGATGGCTTGACTTATGGCACCACCAACAGTCACCATCAATCCTTTTGCGCTTAAATTGACCTTGTTTGTTGTTGAAAGGCTTGTTTTGACCATCATTCTTCTTGAAGTTTTTAACATTTCTACGTTTTACCACATAAGCCTTAACAGTAGGAACAAGGGTGAGTTTTTTAGTCTTATCTTGTGCATGATTGGCAACCTCAATCTTTATATGTCCTATTAACTCCTGAAGCTTCATGTGTAACATCCCGTTACCAATGTCAAGGGCATATTAGTAATTCGGATAGATTAGGTTTGGGTGCAAGCATATGTTGAATTGCACATGCATTTTGCTTTTATATTTATTGATAAACGTTTAATTGTTGCACAAGCATATGTCTGTACATGCATGTTTGACATATTTTCCGATATAATGGTGTAAATTGGAAAATTAGGTGATAATTGTGCAGATTATGTTTTGATTATAGAATTGGAGTGAAAAATTGAGTTCTGGAGGTTTAAAAATTGAAATTGGAGTATAGGGTCAGGTGTTTTATATTTTTGAGGATTTATAGGAATTTTTCTGGAATTTTTAGAGTTATGGGTCCAGACCGAAAAAATGGCCTAATGACTGATAAATGAGATTCCGATTCCGAAATTGATTAGCAATTGGCACAAGATAATTAGAGTTATGATTTTAGGATTTATTATTCATAGTCATTGCGAAATTGGGAGAAAATTAGAATAAGAATCGAATTTTTAGACCCTAAGAATTGAGCATGTGGCAAATGAATTGCCAAACATGCCCTTAGCTTCAAATCCCTAATATAAAAACCCTAACCTTTAAAATTTGCTTCCAACGACACTCTTTCCTTTGAAAGAAAATTTCTTCCTCTCTTCTCCTTTGTGTGGATCTCCATCTTTGCTCCTTGTTTCCATTTTCTTCTCTTAAATTGTTCCATTCATCATCAACCTAGCTTAAGCCTTCGATTTGAGAAGATGACTTTTGGTGGAGAAAGAGGTGATTGTCGTGGAAACTGATATTCTTGTAAATGCTGTTTTGAGGTTATGAAATGAAAGTATTTTGGTTTTAAAAATTTAGTGATTTTGATATTACAGTTTTATTATATTGATGTCATGTAGATTATAGTATTGATCGTTCGTAGTGCACCCTCATTGTAGGTTATGTATCGAAATGACCTACGGGCGTCCTGGTGTGTACCCTACGGTGAGGGGGCGCTTCACCAATATTGGCCAAAAGTTGTAGCATTAGCAGTATACTTGCTAAATTTCTCCCCTATAAAAGTTGTCCAAAATATCACTACATATAAAGCAGGGAAAGGAACCAAGCCTACTGTAAGTCATTTAAAATTTTTTGGTTGTATTGCTTATGTTTTAGTTAATGTAGAAAATCTCAAAAAATAAGATTTGAAATCAGTTAAATGTATTTTAGTGAGTTATTGCACTAAGTCAAAAGCTTATAAAGTATATAGCCCTGTAACTGGCAAGATAATTGTTAGTAAAAATGTAATGTTTAATGAGGCAACAAGTTGGAATTGGACAAGTAGCAATGGCAAAAGGGAAGATCAACTTCAAATTTAACTCTTACTTAATGCAGCCCAATTACAACACCAAATGCAACTTCTAACACTAGCAGCTCAAGCTTATCCTTTAAAGAGACTCCTCTAAGGAAACTCACATCATTAATAAAGATTTATAAATCATAGGAGTTTGCATTAATTGTTCTAGATCTTACAATATATAAGGAGACAGTAGAAGAAGAAGAGCGGAGGCCAGCTATGAGAGAAGAGCTCATGTCCATTAAAAGGAACTCAACTTAGGAGCTAACAAAATTTGCGAAATGAAAAGAACCAATTGTTGTGAAGTGGATATTCAAGACAAAATTTCATGTGGATGGTAGTATCCAAGAGTACAAGGCTCAGCAGGTCATGAAAGGGTACTCTTAACAACAAGGGATCAATTATAAGGAGACAACTTCTCCTATAACTTGATTCAAAATTGTAAGAATTTTTTTGGTTTTAACCACTCAACTTAAATTGAAGGTGTATTTGCTTAATGTAAGCTCGACATTTTTTAATGGAGAATTTGAAGAAGAAGTTTATATTACAAAACTAGAAAGCAGTGTGATTCATAGAAAAAAGAAAAGGTGTACATGTTGAAGAAGGCTTTTTATGGCTTAAAGCAAGCCTCAAAAGCATGATACAACAAAATAGTTATGTGAAAAGTGCAAATGAGCCCACTCTTTATCTAAAGAAGCAAGGTAAAGTTGCTTTCTTAATAATGTGCTTATATATTGATAATATAATTTATATGGATTCAGATTTAGCACTTGTAGAAGAATTCAAATACAATATGATGGGGGCCTTCAAAATTACAAACCTAGGATTGCTACATTATTTCCTTAGATTAGAGATTTTACAAGATAAAGATGGGATGTTTGTTTCTTAAAAGAATTATACAACTGATTTATTAAAGAAATTCAACATGTCGAATTGCAAGATGGTGGCAAATTTAATGAATAAGAATAAAAAAATTGATACAAGAAGATGGAGTTGAAGCTACAAATGAAAGACATTTTAGAAGCTTTGTTAGTGGATTGATATATTAAACTAACATAAAGCTAGACATTTCATTCTCAGTTGGTGGTAATGTCCAGATTCATAAGCATTCCATCAAAGTGACATTATGGAATAGCAAAAAGGAAATTAAGGTACAATGCAAGGACTTTGAATTATAGAATCTGGTACACTCATATAAAAGATTTTAGATTGATTGGCTTTATGAATAATGACTGGGCTACCTCATCATATGATAGAAGTACTACTTCTGGGAATATATTTGGACTTGGTTTAGGTATAGTCACATAATGCTCTATGAAACAACCAATGATAACATTATCAATAGCAGAGGTAGAGTATGTTGCTACCATTGCAATAGCATGTCAATGCATTTGGCTTAGAAGAAAGATGTGCAATTTTCAATAAAAGAAAACGAAGGGAAATGAACTTTATTGTGATAATAAATCAACAATTGTAATGGCAAGGAATCAAGTTTATTACATATTCAGCTGAGATTTCATTTTATTAGGTAATTGGTGGCCAAAGGAGAAATAGTTATAAAGTTTTATCATATTGATGTCCAATTTGTAGATATCTTCACCAAAACTTTGTGAAATCAAAGACACGCTTTTCTTAGATCCTTGCTTGGAGTTTGTGATTTTGAATCAAGGGGGAGTGTTGGAGATATGATTCAAAATTGGTTGAAAAAAATGATTTAAAATTTGTTGTAGAGAAACACTACATCAAATTCTCAAAATTAGTTGATTAATTAGCTAGTTATTGAAGATTTTTAAAATATTTTTACTTAATATAAATTACTGACAGTAGCTTAATTTTCTACATTTAGTTATTTATTAGCCTATAAATTGGCATTGCGATTTGTATAAGCTACACATTGAATAAAAACTATTAATCTACTGTTTCTCTAAATTCTACAAAATTCTTGTTTCCTTCCTTTATTTTTGAAGCAATAGTAATTTCCTTTGAAACAAACATTAATAAGCCTCTACGATGATCAATACGAACACAACCATATCTTTTGATTCGTTTCACCCACATTTCCTATACAGCAATCTTATTCCTGCCACAGATTTTGATTTTTAACTTAAAATATCCATTGGAGATCTACTTACCCTATTAGCTGAGTAGTTTTCAGTATCTCCAGGAATATCAAAAAAATGACTTAATTACACCCTACTTTTGAACTAGTTTATTAGTAATTTACTTTTACAATATCTGAATCTTGTAAAATATTATCTTGCACCTAGGGGTGTCGAGAAAGGACTTGCACAATTTTGATGACCCTTGATTCTAACTAGAGTCTGATTACTCGACTCATAGTCTTTGTCCTGAGCCATGTTTTCTCTCTTTTCTAACTTCGAAGCTCTATTAATACTTTTACAATTTTTTGCACTACGAAAACCTCCAAAATAAGTTGAGAGAAAACCAACCAGCACCTCGTGATTTGGTATCTAGATCCACTCATATTATATGTTCTTTAAATTTAAGCTTTCAATAAATTTGGTGAAAGTTGAATAAATGTGTCTCAATTTAGCCTTGTTAGAATTTAGGTTTAATTCAAACTTTCAACAATTTAGTTGTTAGGTTTAATCATAAAATAAGCTAGGACATTCACTAGTTGTTAGTTTTCCTATTTCCTAGATGAATTAGTTAGAGTAGTTAGAATTCGTAGCTGATATGTTGTTAGTGTTTAATTTAAATTACAACTCTTGTAAAGCCTATTTAAGAGTCCCTATTTCTTATGAATAAAGCAAGGGGTTAGTTAGCAAAATCATTTTTTTTTGTTTCTAAAGCTATTCAGTTCTATAATATGTGTCCAACAAAGTGGTATCAGAGTCAGCTTATCTTAGAACTAGACATACCAGTCTTCTTATTTGTAAACAATGGTAGCAACTTCAACCTCTCTCAGTGTCTCACAACCACAGATACCACTTTTCAAAGGTGACTCCTATGAGTTTTGGAGTATAAAGATGAAGACGTTATTAAAATCTCAGGATCTTTGGGATCTCGTGGAAACATGTGTTGCAGAACCCAGTGATGATGAGACTCATATAAAAGACAATGAGAAATGTGATGCAAAGGCCCTCTTCTTCATCTAATAAGCAGTGGATGATTCAATATTCTTCATAATAACTGCTGCCATGTTGACCAAACAAGCTTGATCGATCTTGAAAACTGAATATTAAGGATCAACAAAGGTAATAACTATCAAACTTCAATCTCTTCGATGAGATTTTGAAACTTCATGTATGAAAGGCAATGAATCAATCCAAGAATACATAGCTAAAGTCTCTTCCATCGTAAGTCAAATGCATTCATACTGTGAGAAAGCCATCACGGATGAAACTGTTGTAGCTAAAGTGTTAAGAGGTTTAACTCCTAAATTTGATCATGTAGTAGCTGTAATTGAGGAATCGAAAGATTTGTTGATTTTTTTCATTCAATGAACTGATGGGGTCTTTACAAGCATATGAGGCTAGGATGAACAGAACTGTTTAAAAAAAAAGAGAAGTAAAGGCATTCTAGATCAAAGGGGGGTCGGAGTCATCAAATCAATGTGCTAGAGGAAGAGGTAGAGCAGGCTTTCAAGCTCAAGGCTGAGGCCCTGGAAGGGGCAATTCCTTACATTATTCCTATTGTAAGAAAAATGGACACACAGACAAATTTTGCTAGTCCAAGCTAGAAGAAGCTAATTATGCTAAGGAGGATGAAAAACAAGACGACTTCTTATTCATGGTTCAGTCAAGCATAGAGATTGTTACTAGTGATATATGGTATGTTGACAGTGGCTGCTCGCATCACATTACTGGTGACAAATCCAAATTCAAGGATATTGATGAATCAATAAGGTCGCATGTTTGGCGTGGTGATGACAAGCAACTCCAAATTGAAGACCGAGAGGCTACAGTGGTATCTATAGATAACCAAAAGAAATTAATTAAAGATGTGCACTTTGCTCCATATCTTGCACATAATTTATTGAGTGTGGGGCAACTAATTGAGCAAAATGTTTGATAAAAAACAAAGATGAAATTCTAACATGTGCTCACATGCCATTCAATAGGATGTTTCCCCTTGATCTCTCCACAGATGAAACCATGATAATAAGAGAAAGTGAGTTATGGCACCTTAAGTACGGCACTTAAATGTCAAAGGTCTATAGCTGTTGAAAAACAGCAACATGGTTAGCAACTTGCCTTCCATCACGCCTCTACAGAAAGTGTGTGAAGGATGCGTGATAGAGAAGCAAATCAAGAAAGCATTCCCTATTAGCAAGCCCAGAAGTGCATAAGATCTGTTAGAACTGGTTCATGCTGATCTTTGTGGTCCTATGAGGGCTAAATCCTTGTCCAGAAGTCAGTACTTTCTATTTTTCACTGATGATTTTATTAAAATGAGCTGGGTGTATTTTCTACAACTCAAATCCGAGACCTTTGAATATTTCAAGAAGTTTAAAGCAATGACAGAAAAATAAATTGGAAAAAACCTTAAAATGCTTCGAACCGATTGTGGAGGAGAGTTTTTATCTGAAGAGTTTGTGACTTTTTGTGAAGACCAAGGAATTAAAAGAGAACTGATAGGCCCATACACTCTGGAGCAAAATGGAGTGGCTGAGCGAAAAAATTGAATGATGGTTGAGATGTCTCAATCAATGTTAAGATCAAAGGGGCTTCCTAACAGTTTCTGGGCTAAAGGTGTAGTAATGGCAATATATCTTCTTAACATATCTTCTATAAAAGCTCTGTGGAATCAGATGCCATATGAAGCTTAGAATGGCAATAAACCCTCGGTGAGTCACTTACCTATTTTTAGTTACATATGTTAAGCTTTGCATACAACTGATAGACACAAGATAGAAGAGAAATCACAAAGATACATCTTCATTGATTATTCCTTGCACTTTAAAGCTTACAGATTATATGATCCCTCAAGTGGCAAGATTTCAGTAAGTAGGAACGTTCTATTTGATGTACAAAGCTACTAGTTATGTGAAGAAAAAAATCAAGAATTCAAATACTCAAGTGGAAATAAACGGAGGGGAAGACATTGCAGTAAATGAAGAGGCAATAATACCATCTCCTCACAACTCACAAAAAAAACTCCAATAAAGTCAAGTCTATTGTCAAGAAAAACTTCCTCATTCGAAGAGTCTTCACCTGATGAATCAACCCAATTGCGTAGAAGTAAGTGTGGTAGAATTTCTCGACGTCAATTCAAAATTTAAGGAGAGGTAACCTCATCGTTGATTCTATTCATAGGGGATCTAATCATAGTAGAGGAAGCAATGAAAGAGAAGGAATGGCAAAGAACAATGGAAGAAGAACTTCATGTTATTGAGAAAAATTATACCTGGTAACTAGTCGATCTTCCTAAAGGTAAAAATGCTATTATTCTGAAATGGATTTTTAAAACTAAATTCTTGGCAGATGGGAGTATTCAAAAGCATAAGGCAAGGCTTATAGTGAGAGGTTATGTTCAACAACAAGGCATCGATTATGAGGAAACGTTCTCGTCAGTAGCTCAATTTGCAATGGTGGGAATTATTTTGGCACTCGCAGCACATAAGGAATGGAAAGTGTTTCAATTTGATGTAAACTTTGGCTTCTTAAATGGTGATTTACAAGAAAAAGTGTATGTAACTTAACCCCCAGGCTTTGAATATTCAAGGAATCAAGATAAAGTTTTTCGGTTGAAAAAGGCACTCTATAGGTTGAAGCAAGCCCCTAAAGTATGGTACGGAAAGATCGATGAGGTCCTTCAAAATAATAGGTTTTAAAGGAGTATGTATGAGCCAACCTTGTATCTGAAAAACAAGGTATGAATGATGTGGTGATAGTAAGTCTCTACATCGATGATATGATATATACTGGTTCTTTGTTACATCTTATATATGAGTTTAGGAAGTTTATGAAAATTATGTTCGAGATGACAAATTTGGGAGAACTATACTACTTTTTGGGCTTAGAAATTGTTCAAACACATGCTGGAATTTTTATGTCACAAAAGAAGTGCATTGAAGATACACTTAAGAAGTTTAACATGATGGGGTGCAAAACAACTACCACACCTATGAGCACTAACGAGAAGCTTCAAGAAGAAGATGATACTAGAGCAACAGAAGGAAGCTTGTTTAAAAGCTTGATTGGGAGATTGATTTATTTAACTCATTCTCGACCTAACATAAGTTTTTTAGTTAGAGTCCTTTCACGATTTATGCATAAACCACCCAAACATCACATTGGTGCAGGCAAGAGAGTTCTTCGTTATTTAGCTGGAAAAAAAGGAGTTTGGCCTCTAGTTTTGAAAAATAAATGGGTTTAGTCTTAAAAGTTATATGGACAGTGATTGGGCTAGTTTGATTGAAGGCAGACGAAGCACTTCCAAAAATTGTTTCATTCTTGGAACAATTGTAGTTTCTTAGTGTTCTAAGAAGTAGGCCACTGTAGCTTTTTTATCTACTGAGACAGAGTATATAGCAACTACAGCCTCTACTTGTCAAGCAGTGGCTTAAAGAGGATTTTATGTTATCTGGTACAAGAACAAGTTGAAGCAACTGATATTTTGTGTGATAGCAAGTCAGTCAGATGCTAACTAAAAATCCTATCTTTCATAGTCGTACTAAGCGTATTGAAATCAAATATCATTTCATTCGAGAGTTGATGAAAAAGGGAGAAGTCAGATTGGAGAGTTGTGGAACTGAAGAGCAAATTGCAGATTTAATGACAAAGATCTTGCCAAAAAAGAAGCATGAGTTTATTTGTGCACAATTAAGAGTCTCCACGTTTAAATGAAGGGGGAGTGTTAGAAGTTAGGTTTAATTCAAACTTTCAACAATTTAGTTGTTGGGTTGTTACTGTAAAATAAGCTAGAATATTCCCTAGTTGTTAGTTTTCCTATTTCGTAGACGAATTAGTTAGAGTAGTTAGAATTTGTAGCTGATACATTGTTAATTTTTAGTTCAAATTACAACTCTTATAAAGCCTATTTAAAAGACTTTGTTTCTCGTGAATAAAGCAAGGGGTTGATTAGCAAAATCACTTTATTGTGCTTCTAAAGTTCTTCAGCTCTATAATATTTCTCCAACAAGCTTATCTTTTTTATGCTATCTTCGAGGAAGAAACTCTTGTATCTTCCCTCTTACCTATGTGAATGCCAAAAATTCATTTTGTCTAAAAACTTGAGTTCTTAGAAAAAATATATTAGTAAGCAAAAAAGATAATCATATTTTTAATCTTTTAATCTAACATATTTCTCATTTTATAATTTATTTCTTTGACTTTAATAATTATTCTATGTCATGAAAACAAAAAAAAAGTTTTCCAATTAGAATGTTATATAAGATTTCAGTTAACAGTATTAACATAAATTCTAATATAAAGTGATTAGCAAAATAAAAAATTGATTAAAAAGATTTAATAATTAGAGTACATGAATAAAAATAATGTTAAATTGAGAAAATATTAGTCCCACTTGCATAGCCATCATCCTATGATGTGAATATGAAAACAAAATGTATTGAGGTGCAAGTAGTTAAAGAAAAG
This sequence comes from Erythroxylum williamsii, assembly GCA_027564335.1. Lineage (NCBI taxonomy): Eukaryota > Viridiplantae > Streptophyta > Magnoliopsida > Malpighiales > Erythroxylaceae > Erythroxylum > Erythroxylum williamsii. The sequence continues at coordinate 2,695 of JANITW010131623.1, read as the reverse complement.
AAAGATAAAACGTTTGGTTGTATTAGAACTTTAATTATAACTGTAATATTATAGTTGTAATTCATTATAAAACATTTGGTTGTATTAGAACTTTAATTATAACTGTAATATTATCATTGTAATTCATTCTATTATCATCTTTTATTGTAATTGGTTTATACATTAGAATTAAACTTAATTACACATTCACTACAAGAAAAAAATTATTTAGCGACGGAAATTACTGACGGAAAACATTTGTATTATGTTGGTAATATAAACTAGCGACGAAATCAAACGATGGATAATGACGTCGTTAAAACAGTTGTAAGTAAATTTATTGATGGACATATTATGTAACTGTCAGTAAATAAACCGACGGATGGATTTGATCGTCGGTAAAATTACTAACAGATTTGTTGTGAACCATCAGTAAATTTACCTATGAACCTAAATATTCCATCAGAATATTTTCTGGTGGTACTTGTTATTGTCGGTGAATTTTTCAATGATTGTGATTGACCGTTAGTGAGTATACTGATAGTTCAAAAAATCCTGACGGTTAATATTACCAAAGTTTTACATTTTACCGATAGTTTATGGTATTCTGTCGATAAGTATAGTGCATTTTACTGACGGACTGGTATTTTCCATCGATAATGAAAATTAAAATATTTTAAAAAAAATCCTGACATTAAATTTTATTCATGATCTTATGATTAGTGCATAATTTCAACAGTTATGAATTATATGTGCATAATATTTTAATTTGTTTAAACAAAAAGTTGATTGATGATATAAGGTTAAAATTATCTTAATTAATAAAAAAAACATTATAGTGTACATAATAAGTCTTTGTAATTCAAAGCAAATGAATACAACAATCCTATTGTCTTGGTGACCGCGGGCGCTCTAAAGTACTACCCCTCACCTTCAACTAATCCACCTCATGTCGCAGCTGAGCTATATAGTCCATCAATGTCTCGACTGCGGTTCGAAGCTAATTGTCTTCATTAGTTTGTGACCGTCTACTAGATGATGTTGTACGGATGTGGAGGATTGCAAATAATATGTGTTCGTAAATGAACCTAGCCTGAAGATCCTTCCACGACAGTCCTTACCACCCACTACATTATGATATGTCTGACTCTCATCAGTAGCTTATTCATGCTAAGATTGTCACTGAATGCTTTCTTGTATTTGGTCCTATAAGGAGGCAATGTTTATATTAGTAAGTGATAATTGTTAAGAATTAATATTAAAGTATAAATTTCACTTATATTCAGTTCTCTACATCGGGTGTTGACGAATGCCACACCGTCATGCTTCTTGGTGTGAATGTGCAAAAATAGATGACGAGGTGTAGGCCTCATACCCAAAGACTTTTCTTGCATAATAATAAAATGTTATAAGTGAATTAGAATTTATAAAAATTTTAGCAAAATTTTCTTTATTTTTATAGTATTAACCCCCTGTTGGATAAAGAAAATAACTCAATAAAGTCATATATGGCACCAGACATTTATACCATGATCATTATCCATAATACACATACTTTCATTCCAACATTCACACATCAATTTAAATTGAAATACAACAAAGTAAAACAATTAGAATATAAGTGTATAGTTTAGATACTTACAAGTCTCTCGTCATGCTCGTGGTAGGTAATTGATCCTCTCGTATAAACAGGAAGACTCTCTCCCCCCGGTCCTCCTTCTCTATTGGTCGAGTTACACTCAGAGATGAACATTGTCTCAGGTGATATCCAATACTCTTGTCAACGACTCCATATTTAAGGTGGTTGTACACTATCCTTTTGAATCATACGAATAAAGTCATGATAACGTGTATGTGCTCATCTCTCCCATACATTATGTATAACTGCGTCGAAATTAGAATCATAAAAAAGTTTTTTCTGAAATAAAAGGAAATTTGCGATAAATACTTATAGTGTAATAATATTTATCTAATTAATGTATGCAAATCAATTAAAAAGAAAATAATTTTTATTGTACCTTAAACTCCCAAAAGGAAAATGCCTTTGTAGCCTAAGAGATATTCTTTCATACATAACTCTCAGGATCAATCATCTCCTTAAATTTAGATGTCATATTTCTGGAACACGGTCCAGACATAATCAACCTAATATAAAAACAAATAATTCTATACCATTTGCAAAAATTTAAACCTATAACTTAATTATAAACATATAGTGTTTTATGTAATTTCACTTACAGATTATTGATAATTATTATGTACGTTCTTCCATCAGGTTCCTTAATTTCAGGCTAGTAGTCATCTCTTTTATCCGATATAGGGGTAGTGAATGATGTAGGAGTGGTGGATGGTGTAGCATGAGGAACAACAGATGATGCATCATCTGCAACTGTATGCCCTGGAGGGGGAAGAGGTGATTCAGTTACAGCTGTAGACTGTGATGATACCTACACAGTAAGTACCTTTGAACATGTGTCTGAACTTGAGCCGCATTACATCACGTAGGGTGGCATATTTCTACCTGAAATTCATTATTTATAAAAATTTTCTGGAAATATAAGAATTTGAATTCAAGTATAAATAAAGTGATTTATTGAATGTCATATTCAAGTAGAAACTTTGAATTAGAAGGTTAACAATATTGCAGTTATAGAACAAGAATAATAACCACCCACAATTAATAGGATGTAGCTTGACCCCTAACTAATGGGGAGGT